>WAAF01002174.1:907306-930891 GCA_013400475.1 Tricholaema leucomelas
AAAAAAGGTAATACAAACACAATTCCCCTCCCAGAAACCTGAGTCCCCAGGAGGGGCTCTCAACCACCCCTCACCTTCCCCCTACCCCTCTCAACCTTACCCCAGTCCTAAGGAAGAATGGAGGTTCGGCCAAAAGGGTTAAAAGCAAGGTGAAGCAGCCAAGCAAAGGAGGGTGAGGTTAGAAAGCAAGATGGAGTCCAGCCAGCAGCCACGAGCTCTCCAGCAGGCAAAGCTCCCCAGCGAGGAGAAGTAGTAAATGCCCTAATCTTTGTTTTGCCTTTCTTCTTTTGTATACATCTCAGCAAGACTGTGAGGGAAGTAGACACCATTGTTTTCATTTTACAGCCTATCATCTAGTTCTTCTCACCAAAACATGCTAGCTAGGCTCAAACTAGCACAGGGTTCTTGTTCTTATACCTCTCAGCAAGCCTATGAGTGAAGTAGACATCACCCTTGTTTCTCTTTCACAGCCTGTAATCTAGTTCTTCTCACCAAAACATTCTAGCTAGCTTCAAACTAGCACAACTTGGATCCCAGCACGTTAAATGCAGTGCAGAATGGATTCTCCCCTCTATCGCACAAATAAGTGGTTCTAGTTTCTCTCTAATAGAGCACTTAAGCAGGCATTGTTTTCTTCTATCCAACACCTTTCCAAAAAGCTGCAGTAAAGGCTTTCCACGATTTCCTAAGCCTAGCTGGGATCAAACACTTTCTGTCTGGAAACATGGCTGACAATACAGCAGGTCTTTGAGCAAATGTCCATAGTTGTGCTGTGTTCACATATGCAGTTCTAGGGAAGCAGATGCCTGGAAGTCTTTATAGAGCTTATTGAAGGCTGTTGGCCTTTCTGTAGAATAGAGGATGGTAAAAGACGCAGGCAATAATAATGAGATTTGATTCTGCATAACTTGTCCGAGTCTGTTCCATACTCCATTAACCTCTGTAATGGGAAGGCTAGATATCCTTTCAACCTCACACAAATCCATGCATGTATGACCCATATTGGAACTAGTTCAGAAGTGCATTATGCTTTACATTTTGTGCCTTGGGGACTGGAGGCACGACTGCTGGTGAAGGAGCAGTTAGGAGAAGAGGTCAGGAAGCTGAGCTAAACCCCCGCCTTCCAGCAAGGTACCCTGGCAAAGTGAAGGAAACTTTGATCTTTGCTTGGACCAATACTTACACCCTGTCACTTGGCAGCAGATGATGGCAGTTAGACTTGCTGCTACTCTCAGTACACTTCAGTACAACTTTCAGGTTTTAACATTATCTTAATAAAACATTGGGAGAAATGGTTTTCTCCAAATTCATCCAGGGATGAAACAGGAGTCAGGCAATGTGTACAAGCTGTAACCTCTTTTAGGAACAGGCTTGAAAACTGTTAGAGTGTGTTTCAAATTCTTGTCTCTTGCTGACTGCTCCTAGTGCAAAATACAAATACAGGGCAGAGAGCATGCTCCAAAAGCAAATTATGGAAAGATGGAAGGGGTTTTGTTTTCTTAAATTCAGCATTTTCTGCCTTTTATGACACTCTGCTAATCCAAAAGAAATTGGCAGGGGAGTAGATGTGGTTTGGAAAGACTGCTTAGATTCATCACTGGTTCAACTGATGTGTAGTAAACAACCATAGTGAGCTTAGTGCAGTCCAGTGCAAAATGAAGGAATGAAATGGAATATCTCAGTTGGAAGGGATCTGCAACAATCACCTAGTTTGGCTGCCTAATTGGAATGGAGTTGGTTTAAAACACTGAGCCCGTTCTCATGCCCAAACTGAGAACTTGACTCAGTCAAAGGTTTCTAACTGCTTACCTCGACTGAACTTTTTCCTGAGTCCAACGGGTCTATGCTGTTTGTGACCACTTCTTGGTGAGATGGAATGCCAGTAAGAACTGTCTTCTCTCACTGGTATTCCCTTCAAAAATCCCAGTGCCTCTTGATGAACGTGATGTGCCCTGCCCTTGCCTCTGCAATGTAAGGAGGGACACACAGCAAATCTGACTCCTCTCAGCAAAGAAGCAAGCAGAAGTAACTGCCTCTGTGTGGAAACCCTATTGATTTCCAAGGAGGGGCTTATTTTTAACCCATCTTATTCCCTATTTCAGTTGTCACAGTCATAAATGTTAGAGATACAACTTTAATGTCTTGTTTGTTAACCCCAGGAAAATCATGAAAATGTCAGTGTAAACTCTGCACTTTACAAGTGCAGCAGATCAACAGGAAGATCATTGAAATCAAGACCTATAAGGTTATCCTGTAAATGTTATCAGAAGTGTTTTAATACAAAAACCTGTAATCAGAGAATTGTTGTCTCTAAACTGCTAAAGTCCCTTAGAGACACTTTATAATGCAAAGGAGTGTAATCAGGTTTGATTTTTTTTCTTTGCTAAATCTGCATGACCATCTGGAAAAAAGAAAGAAACCACTGTTAACCTGGGCCAGACAGCACTGACCTTAAGTTAAAATGTATGCCAATACCTTAAAATGATGTGCATGCTGATTGTAGATCCTCATTTATGGGTGGTGGGGGGGATGGAACTCTATCAGATTGTTCTTTTCCCTAACCTGTTTCCTGTGTGTGTTCTGCAGCATTTACTTGCTGAAAATATGTACTTTTAAGGTTAAATGTTCTCAAGCAAAACCTGATCATCATCTTGGAGAACAGATAAGATTGAGAAGGATTTGATTTTTGGTCTTGCAAGACTTTAAAAGTGTTTCTTTGTATCTTAGAAATATCTCTTCCAGAAGAGTAAATATTTAATTGGCCTGAAAATGCTTAGGCTTCAGAAAGCTTCATACTCATGATACTATGATACAGAATTTCAGATTTGTGATTTACAAAAGCAATTGGAAAAACACATGAGTAATTTTTCCTGAAGAATTGTTGCTAGATATGGAGAAGATGCAATGGAATTCAGATTGTTTTGGGTAGCATTACAAAAAAACAGATATTGAGTTTATGCATCTGATAAGAGTTTAGCATGTATTCAGGGTTGAAAAGGACAAAGGGAAGCCCAGGACCATGTGAATAAGCACTCTATATATTCAAGGCTTAATACAAATCATGTCAAAGGTACAGAGAAATTGCTGCTGGTTTTGGTGAGTCTTTGTTGGATCTTGAGCACATACCTAGGCTCGATGTCCTCTGATTCACTGGGCATCATTGTGAAAATAACACTTAATTCGGCTAGAGAAATGTTGAATGCTCTAAGGAAGATTGTGGTGTGCCAGACTCCTGTCACTAGACACCACTGAGAAGACAAGGGGCAATAGACTCGAAATGGAGCACAGGAGGTTCCACATAAATGCACAGTAAGAGCAAAGGCACTGTAGCAATGAGTAAACCCTCAAATTTCCTGTCAAGCTAGTATTTTTTGGTGTATTTATACAGAAACTGATTGTGGAGGATAAAGTCTGTCACTAATCAAGTGTGAGAGATCCAGAGGAACAAAAAAAACAATCCCAAATTAATGTCTCATCAATACTTTATTTTTTTTTTTACATCTCCTGTTAAAGCAGCATACTGTTTATCCTAACCTTCTATCTATGCTGGCATTCAAACATAAGCCAGGAGCCTTCAGAAATCAAGGACAACTGAATTTCAAAGCTATGATAATCCTTACAGGAGTAAAAAAAGACACATCAGTCTAGTAGGGCTAATTAATGAATAGAGACAACTTGCAGCTCTCTAAATTGCTAGAACAGCTTTGATTTATGGAAGGCCTTGTCATCTGAAATAATGAAGGACATCTCGGAAAACTTGTCAGACATTTGGTCTATATGGAGGAAGTCAGGTTTAACAAAGGAACAGAGTAACTCTTGGAGACAGTTTGGAGTATTTTTTCTCGTGAATTTATATTTTCTGCCTTCAATGGAATTCCAAACTGGAATTCATCCTGTGTTTGTATGCCATGAATGTGCTTCTTGTGTATAAAATGATCAACCTCAGGGCTTACTGTCAAAGTAGTTCTTCTTTCCACTATTTGAAAGGTCACTTTAAAATATCTTCACATGAATAGAAAGAGTTACATTGACATGATGTACCCTTAGCTGTGGTAGAAGATAACTTTTCTTGGATGAAATGTTTTGACGTATAAATGCATTTCTCCTTTGGTAATGTAAAAGAAAATGGATTGATATTACATATCATGCTGGTCAGTTAACCCGGAAGAGAACTGAAAGACAACAATTTCTATATTTCATTGCTGTCTTCTGACAGAAGGAACACAGCCTCAGTAACGTGATACTGGTTTTGCTTTTGTCTGGATGACTAACTCTTTGAATGTGTGAGTAATATACAAATGAATGAACAAGTCATGCTTTCCAGACTACATTTTAGATGAATAGACATGGGTCAATATTTTGAAAGCTTCCTTCTTTTGCAAATGCTTTCACATGTAAATAGCGACAAACCAAATAATATAAGTTAGGGATATCAGCAGGTGACACAATCTGTCCATGTCTATCGAAGGAAAAATATCACTATATCTGAATGTATAATTTCTGTGTTTGTAGGTGATGTAAGCTCTGAGTCCTTAGCCACACAGCACAGTCTTATCCACGTCATTCAATCCTAATCAACCTTTCCTTGCAAAGATGATATTGCGTTCAAAGACAGGTGGTATAGGTAAGGCAAAAGTTGTGAGCAGAGACTGGAAGTTTTCCTACTTCATGTGGAATCTTTTCTTGGGGTTTTCTAACCAGCTCTGCTGAAAGAAGGGTGGTAAATATTATAGGAGAACATTACAGAATTACAGAATGGTCTTATCACTGGACACCACTGAGAAGAGTGTGGCTCCATCCTACTGACACTTGCTCATTATAATCTTTCTACCTATATATATGAAAACATGCAAACCCTGGCTTCAGAATCCTGTCCCTTCTTCCTATGAAACAACAGAGAAACCCAAACCCACAAATTCCATTTGGTTATTTTCCCCCCCATCTCTGAGTTTCCCCTACAGAGCAGCACCAACTTTGACCTGGATACAATAGTAATGTAAATAACAAAGGTAGGATGTCTTAACTTGTTTTCCTTTGGAGGAAGTTTCCCAAGTAATTGTTACTGCTTCACCTCAGCAGTTTCTAATGGAACTTTAAAAAAAAAATAGTTTTGGAAGGGGAGAAGCAGCTCTTGGTGTATAAATATCAATAGTGACAAGACAGATGTTATTATCTGACAGGTAATTCATGTTGTACCTTGACATTAAGGGCATCAAAGCTGGTGAAGGATCTAGAGGAAAAACTGAGGGAATCTTTCAGCCTGGAGAAGGGGAAACTCAGGGGGAATTCATAGCATTCTACAGCTACCTAAAAGCAGGCTGCAGTGAAGTGAGGGTTGGACACTCTGCCCTAGTATCAGGTGATAGAAGAGGAAACAGTCTGAAATTGTGCCAGAGGAGGTTTAGGTTCGATATCAGGAAAAACTACTTTACAGGAGGAGTAACCAGGCATTGGAGCAGGCTGCCCAGGGAGGTAGTAGGACCATCATCTCTGGAGGTGCTCAAGAAATGTGAGGATGCAATGCTTTGGGACATGGTTTAGTGGCCACGGTGGTCCTAGGTTGATGGTTGGACTTGAATTTAAAGGTCTTTTTCAACCAAAACAGTTCTATGATTTATAGTTTTCCCTGATGTGCTTTTACAGTGGAATCCCTTCAAGTCACACCAGTTGATGTATGCATTTATATATGTATACATTTACATATGGGTACACACGCACGTGTGCATTCACTGCACACCCAGGACAGCCCCAAAACTGGCCGGGGGACAACTACATCGCACCGGCAGGTGGCGCTGTGTGGCCGTCCCGAGCCTCTCTTCGCCTCCCCGGTGGCGCCCCCGCAGCCCGGGGCGGCCCCGCTGGCAGGCGGCACCCTCGCAGCCTCTGGCTTTGTCCCGGGACACGGGAGGTAGAAACGCGGGTGGAAATTATTCTTCTCGTATCGTTCTCCTCTGTTAACTAAGGCAGATTCAGTCTTTCCGCGTCGCCGGGTGTGAACTCCAAGTCGGGAAGCAAAGACAAAGCATCTCATCCCGTGGTAGCGCGTACCCCTCTCCCAGCCTCTCCTCTGCTCGGCTCCCAGGAGCCCTTAGTTCGGCTCTTCGGAGGGCAGGAGTGAATCCGTGCCCTCTCCTCCGCCACCAGGCAGCAGAGTGCAGCGCAGGGCGTGGTGCTGGCCTCGCTGCTGGGGCAGGAGCGGGGGCTTTGTGCTGCTTAGGGGAGGTCTGGGAGGAGGAAAAGCGGAGGGAGGATCCGCGAGGATCCAGGTAGATCCATCTTTTACCGCTTACCGAAAGCCACCAGCAGCAGGACCTCCGCCTCCTCCCTCCCTCTCTCCCTCCTCCCCTAACTCCCTCCCCTCCCCTGCCCCTCTGCTATGAGAGACAGACCAAGTCAGTGCGCGCCAGCCAGCAGCGGTCTCTGCAGGGGCAGGCGGATGGCTTTCATGTGTCGGGGTGACCGCTAGCCCTGCGGACGCTCCCGGGTCCGGGGCCCGGGCTGGGGAGGCGGCGGCTGGCGGGCAGCTGCCCCGGAGCCGGGGTGCCTGCCGGCGCGGCCCGCGGGATGCTGGCGGCAGGGGATGCGGAGCCGGCCGCGGACTAAGATGGGGGGCGGCCACTCCCACAGGGCGCCGGTCTTCGACGAGAACGAGGACGGTGAGTGCGGAGCTGTCCACGGTACCGCGGGCCCCGCCCGTCCGCCGCCGCGGGCAGCACCCTTCCGCCCGGGCTGGTGCCTGTGCCCTCCGCGAGAGAGGTCTGGAGCCGCTCCCGCAACGGGCTGGGTGCTGTGGGGCTTACTGCCCGGGGGCAGCGGAGAGACCTCCGCTTTGTTCCACCTTTCAGCCTGCTTGGTGGGAATCTGCTCGCAGCCGAGCACGAAGCCGCTCGGGGTTTAACACATGGCAGGTAACTTCACGCAGGCGTTTGCCAACAGGCATTTGGAGATGGACGCCCACTTTTTTGTTTTCGTTTACTGTTGGTTTTTTGCCCATCTGCCCTGTTTGAGTGGTAATGGCTCTCTCTGTCAGTACTTCTTTCATCACCTTTACTTTCTGAAACTTTTTAAAGCTTATTCTGTTGCTCTGCGATTTTTCTCCCTGCCTAATGTGTCATAAGAAAGTGGATCTTGTGAAGTTTCAGGAAGGCAATCAGAAAGTTTGCATAAAATATTGTGTCTCTTCACTATCTATACATCTTCATGCCATTTTTCATACGTAGACCATGTTTAACATGAATACAGCTCTCTCAGAAAGCAGATATTGGTATATTATCACTATAAATGTTTTTATTTTTGCCCATGGGATAGACATTGTTGCCTCTCTGGGTGATGGGTGCTTCATTTTGTGTATGTTTCTTCCCCAGAAGTTCCAGATTCATTTTGTGGTTGTGTCTCAACAGACTATCACATTACTTTGGCTTTCTGAGATTGATAAATCAAAAATCTGCTCTTCTCTATATTTTCAGGGCACATGCAGATATTTGCATTGGTTTCCTAATAGGAAGGAAAGAAATGTATGTAAAGCACTTAAAAGGATGAATACATATTTATTTGCATTTAAGATACTATTAATCCCTGTGCCTTGACAAAGCTTGAAGAGATATTTGAGATTTGATTCACAGGACTCCATTGTTTGTGGACAGGTTATTTACTACTTATGTATTGTGGTACAATAAGTATGATCATCTTGCACTGATACAAGATTTCAATCATTTACCTTAGATCATGCCAAGTAAACAAGCACCCCACACACCTTCCCTCCAGACATAATCTTGACCATAGGCAATTAGTCTTCTAAACCTTGAGATAACACACCAAGAGATGCTCAAGAAGGAAAGGATGGCATTAATCCTGTCTAGACACTCCCAGGTGAAAAAATACAGCCATGCCTTCACTTGTGTAAGACTTTTGGGCTCTCTGGAGTTAGCAGTGTCCATTAATCATTATTATTAGTAGTATTTTGTCCCATGAGACAAAGCTGTGGTCAGGTTTAGAAAAAAGTGAACAAAGTTCAATGGTAAATTACTGCTGGGAAGACTTCATGCTACTTTAGTTATTTTCCTCTTAGGAAAATATTTCTGTAATGTAGCCTTTATTAATACCTAATTTTAAAAGGCATATAAAGTACTTATTGGTTGCTATTAGGTCATTATTCTTTGCTTAGTTGCCTTTTTTCCATTTGCTGTTTTTTTCCCCCACCATTATGAATGTTCCTAACAGCATCTCTCTTTCTTCCTCATAAGATAGTACTCTTAGCAAAGCCATCACTGCTTTTGAAACAATAACCTATTTTCTACTCTACTTACAAATTATTATTCAGGATGACATGCTCTCGGGTACCTAAAATAAGAAAATATCTCTTTGAAAATGTATCTTACCAGGTTTAATCTAAGATCAAGCTGTGTTTCCTATTCCCACTAGCAGCTATGAGACACTGTTTTCCACTATATTTGGCTCAATATGAAAGAAACAAAAAAAGGCAAAGTACAGCAAGAGAAAGTAGATTTCTTTCTTGATGATATAATTTTACTCAGTTCAAAGAGAATTAGAATTACTGAGCTGTGTATGAATATGTAGTCATAGTAGACATGAAGCTGTTTAGTTGATTGTTTCATGTCACAACTGCCTCTAACTATGAGCAAAAGGAGCAGAAAAAAGTAATGCCATTTTCTGTTTGTATGTGTAGAATAGAACATATTTTGGAAGAACAGGTTTAAAAACATTTATTGGCAATTTTTTTTTATTGTTTACAAAGTTAGTGTAGGACTTAACAGAGGAATACATGGAAATAGGACATGGAGGCCACCCAAGTGCTCCCTAACAAGCCTATAGTGCCTGCTTTAAAGCTGCCACTCATTCTTGCTGTCTAATGAGAACAAGTGTTGATCCATTGAGTAGATCTGAAAGCTATAGGCTCTGTATAGATGCCCCCCATTCTTAGGATGATAAAAAATGACCCAGCTGGAAGGCTGGACTGCATGCTATAAATCTCCAGGTATCACAAACAACATAACACACAACACTGATCATTTTAAAGGACATGCAAACCATTTTTAAGCTAGATGTATGTGTTGTCTGTGTTCTATTTTTGTTAAGGTTGTTCCAGAACTTCAGCCTTTGAAGAGTCAGAAATATCTTTTTTTCCTGTTTCAATGATTCTCAACCTATTTACAAGATTTATGTTTAAATCAACATTTTTGTTAAACAGCTCCTCAACCTCCATGATTACTTCAATGCATTGATAGACAGCAAAAATGTCCTCTTTAATCTTTTTTTGTAAGAATAACTCTTCTAGTATTTTCTTGTTTCCACTGGTTTCCCATCTCCTGTGCCTCTGCCCTGCATGCCTTTTGAGTCTGTCTTGGCTGTACACAGATAACCCAAATTACACACAGAATTGCTGGTGAGTTTTCACCAGGACCTCCTGCTGGAAACAATACTCCTGAACTCTGCTGGAAGTAATTTTCCTAGTACAACCTGTGACTACATATGCCCTTGTCATGGATGTATCAGATGGATCATTCAGTCATGCTGTGATGTGTGCCCACGAAAGCCCTGTTCAGTAATTTCCACTGATGAGTTTCAATCTAAAGTAAATTTTTAGTGTTTCCTGAGTGCATGATCTTGCGTTTTGCATTACTGATTTTCAGTCTATTTCTTTTATTCATATTCTCAAAGCCAATCACTCACTTCTTTCCTTGTGATGCTCTGATTCTCCATTACCAATGTGTTGTATTATCACCACTCTCAATTCCACACCAGTTATTGAGCCCATTGAATATTTTGTCTCAGTGTTCAACTGGATTATTTCCAGGCTTCATCTTCTTTGTTAGCCCTCGCCATCCCCACAAATCCCATAAGTTTTTGCTTTGCTACCCACCTTGCATTTTGCCAGTTAGTTCTCAGCTTGTCCATCTTTGCTTATACTTTATTATCAATCACTTCACTGAAATATAGAGAAAAATGAAATATAAGCCAACTCTACCATCTATAACACAATTTTCTTTACAAGGAAAAGTATCTGGTTACTCTTGTGCAACCAACTTGTGGAAAGTCATGCTATATTTATCTCATTTTTTCCCTTCTTAGCCTAGATTAAAGCACAACAAACCCTAGAAAAATCCAATGAAGAGAGTCCTTTTGTTGCCTAGAATTTATACTCTGTCTAAAGATGCTTGATGGAGAAATGAGTTTAATTTCTCTGTTGCTATATGTATTGGATAAACACAACTAGGTCTGGTGTAGCAGCCTATCTACTTCCCATCAGAGCTAGGTAGTTTAATGGTGTAGAACATTAATGGTGAGAACACAGCCTCAAGCTACACCAGGGGAAATTTAGGCTTGAGGTGAGGAGAAAGTTCTTCACTGAGAGAGTCATTGGCTACTGGAATGGGCTGCCCAGGGAGGTGGTGGAGTCGCCGTCCCTGGAGCTGTTCAAGGCAAGGTTGGACGTGGCACTTGGTGCCATGGTCTAGCCTTGAGCTCTGTGGTAACGGCTTGGACTTGATGATCCATGAGGTCTCTTCCAACCTTGGTGATACTGTGATACTGTAACTATAATGCTTTTTCAGACTTTTAGAAAGTGTTTTCAAGCTAAATCGTACGCTAGTTGTGTAGTCAGTTCAGTACTGGGGTAAAAGGAAAGCAGTTTCATTTGAGTTAATCCTGCTGAATTATAGGAGCTCTTTACCTTTTATGTTCTCAATAATTATCCGCTCCTGAATGTGTGCATCCAGTACCAGCATCAGGAGCACAAAGGAACACATCTCTCTGCTTGTTCAGCTCTCCAGAAACAGCAATAAGTTCAGAAGAATAACAGTAGAAAAGCAAGAGGGCTGTTTCCCATTGATAAATGTTATTCGCAAATTCTCAGTATCACAAGTAACAAGAACATCAACAACAGCCTGGTGATTGTGAGGAGTATCTTTCATGCTGGGTTTGTTTGACTCTTCTCAGTTAAAACTTCCATGCCATTTAACAGGTGAAACTGAACAGAGCAGAAAAGAGCCTGCTCAGGAGAGATGTTACTACTACCAAATAGTAACGACTTATATTGCAGTGGAAAATACAGAGGAAAGGGTGAAACACAGAAGTGTTAGAGGCTAGAAGCTGGTCCTGTGAAGCAACATGGCAGCTGTATTTGATTATTTAAGGCTTCAAAAGTCAGTTTTGCTACAGTTACTTGTCCCTTGTCAGTGCACTGAACTTTCAAGGAGCTTGTTTGGTTTTGGTTTGTTTTTGTAGTATGTGACTTTACATTTATAGAAAATATGTATTTCTAAAGAGCCTTTCACTGAGCATCCTGAAGCTGTAGAGCTTGAGCACTGCTTTGCAAATGTCAGTGCGACATGCTGTGTCTCAGTATCACAGTCTTGTACTAGGGAAATGAGGCACAGCAACATGCCTTTGCCACTCCTTGATTCACTGTGCTGCTTATAGACCTCCTGAACTCCAAGCAAGTGCTTAAGTCCCACTGCTTTGTGTGAGTCATCAGGCTTCACTCTTCTGCAGCCTCATAACCATAGAGCTCGATGGAAACAGAATGTAGCATCTATCCTTTGGAGTTAAACTTTAAAATCTAAGTTGTAATTTAAAATTGATTTCTACTTCTCTGCTTTAGAAAAGCCTTCAGCTTACACAAAGGATTGTAAGATGTTGGTGAGATGCAGAAAGCATTATTATTAAATGGCCAGCTTCTGAAAAGATCATCATCCACTGAGAGCATTTAAAAACAACTCCCAACCAGATCCTAACAAAAAGGCTTGCAATTAATATAGATTCAGAGCGAAATTCAGAGCATAATGGTTGAGTTCATAAATGGAACTTGAAGAACTGTAAAAGTGACATGGGGAAAAATGACACCTCAGGGTTTCACTTGGAATCAATTTTAAAGCAATGGCTAAATGTCAAAATGAGTCAGATTGAGAGTATGCAGTGTCCAGTTATTGCCGGTGATATGATAGTGCTCACCAGCCTGCCACCACAAAGCGGTAATGGATAATGTTGGAGGCAGTCATATAGCAACTGCAAAGAGATTGAATCATGAGGCTAATAACATTCTCCTTTCAAATGCACTGTTTCATAAAATAGAGCCCTACAGAACAGCTAAATAAAGGTTTAGAATCTTAATAGTTTTTTGTTAGCGACGGTAACAAACAGAGAATGTGATTAATGTTTCTGGTGGATTTTTGGTTTGTTGATGTATATTCAGTTGTAGCTCTTTTCTTTTTATACTTTTTTCCTCACAGATGAATATTACAATTTCTCATCATGGCAAAATATGTAAGAAGGGACAAAAAGTAGGGGACTCCTCCACCCAGTCTAACTGGAGAGGCAAGGACTTTCTGCAGGGTGAAGAGCAGCAGAGGTAGCAAGCTGTATGCACATCAGGGGACTTGATCTCTCTTGAGCACAGTTCTGTTTAATTTCATGAACTAGTTAAATTGATTACCTTAAGCTACATTACTTGCTACCTAATGCAAGCCTATGTTGAGCTGCTGCTGATCTGCTGTTGTGAACACTGTATATGTGTGTACATGAAAGCTGCTCTGCAGCTGCAAGAAGTAAAAGATTATTATTCTGCAAAGATCAAAAACTTGCACCAGCAATAAACATTGTTTTCACAACTAAATCATACTCTGAATTTCCCTGTACTCAATCACAACTTGGCATGAATAACATATAGGGTGTTTGCAGGAGCGGAACAGGCTAATGTCTTGGGTTTGTTCCCCTTTGGTTAAAGAACAAAGCTGATTTACTCTCTAGGCTTCAGTCTGTAATACACTAACTGTTTTGAAGAATACCACTGGCTTTCATTTGGCTGCATCTGATTCCAGGAAACAACTTTGTTTATCAGAAATGCCTCTCCATATCACAGAGTATCTGCAGACAGGTACCAATGAGGCCAGAGATGCCTACCCCTTCTCACCACAAGAGAAGGCTGAGCATTAGTACATTTCTCAGGGTTTAGAATGGATTCTTATAATATTTAATGGCACGTTCTTTGTCTGAAATTTAAGCTCTTAGATTATCATTACACGGTATAAATGATGCAACATGTGTATGGAGTACACCATTATATTGCACAACTCAAGTTCTCACTGTCTCTAATGTAGTAGATGGACTTTTGTTGTACTTGATGCATATTGTGCTTTGCCAGATTCTAGTACTTTACATTTATAAAACACAAATTTCTAGAGAAAAGAGTGAAGACATCTGTTGCTTCATTGGTGAGTACTATCAGGTTTTTCCTTTTAGATTCCTCACTTACCAGAATCTGACCAATACAATGAAAGAACAGCATGTGGCTGTTTTCAGATTGTCCACAGGAAAACCTTAGTGTTACGTATTGGCCTGTTTCCTTTGGCAGTTGGCATTCACCTGAAGTTTCCAGCAAAAAGGGACTCTTAGAGTAAGGGTGTGTTTTTATACCACAAATTCAGTGGCTTTCTTACTTTTGTTCCCAAACAGATTAGGTCCCACCTCAACAACCAGCAGATTAATTTACACTGTAATCATCTTTCACGCGATCAGTTTGACCTCCTCTTTAGCTTCCTTACTTTCCACATTGCTCTTACCAGCCTATGCATTTTCATGAGCAAATTAAATAGTCTAAACAAATAAGCTAGTGAAGTGTTTGGACAACTTGGGCTCTGACAACTGGAAATCTGAACTAAAAAAGTTAATAAAAATCTGTCTATTCTTAAATCACCTTCTCAGTTCTAGAAGCTGTCAACTTTATGTTTTTCAGTCTGTCACTCTTAGTCTGTTAGGAAAGCTTACTAAAGATCTGGCCCTTAAGGTCACGGTTTAGTGGTGAACTTGGCAGTTCTAGGTTTATGGTTGCATTCAATGATCTTAAAAAGCTTTTCCAACCTACATGATTCTATGATTTCAATTCGTTGCACTTGTATCCAGTCCATCGGTTTTCTTTTTTTCAGTTCTGTGTATATTTAGGTTCTGCTTGACCTAATGGAAGAGTCTTTCTACCTGCATTTTTTCCCCCTACATCCTTTTTCCATGGTCTGTCACAGGTCTTGACACAGGAATGTAAAATTCTGTAATATTTTTATTCTTAGAAATGTTTAACCTCATTTTCTGGCTTTGTTTTGACATTAAGTGTAATGTAGATACATAGTTACTTTAATTCATTCCATAACCAAGAAAAAGGCATTTGCCCTTTAAACTGAAGGAATGCCTCTTGGAAAGCATTATTAGACTTGGTGGCTGCCCATTATATAGGGTTTTTAAGGCTTTAATGGTAACTAAACCATACTTGATGAATCTAAAATTTACTTTCCAAGCTTTATATCCCCATAAATCTTCTATATTATGATATTGTACTATAAATAAAGGTCTGCATTTTTGTATTTCATTAACAATTTTCTACCTTTATTTTGAAAATGTTTGCTTTGGGTATATTCATCAAATTTACCCTACAGTTTGTTTGTCTGCCTCAAACTGAAATATGAATTAATTTTGTGCTTTTCAGCATCCTGTTTCTATTTCATAATTTTGTCTTAATTTTGACTTATTTCCATTTCCTTATTTTTCTCTCTCCATTAAAAAAAAAATAATTCCATTCCAGTTCTTCAAAGTTTGGAAACCTTTAAGCAATTTCTATTGTTGTACTTTTCTGTCCTGTCAATTTTAGCTTGGTTTGACATTTGAATGAAATAGAACACTGTGGTTTCCTTGTATTGTTAGCACTGTTCTGTGCAAAAGTCTGTGATATTAAGTAAGATAAATATATCATGGCAATATACTGCAACAGGCAAGAAGCCTGATTTTTCCTTCTTGTTCAGTGATAAGGGAACACCTGCTGCTCCTTATTTAAGATGTAAAAATGCAATCTGAGTTAATCCTTTCAGTAATTATTTTTTCCTTTTGATATCGTTCTGCGTCCCTTGCTGGGACATGAAAGCTGTTCTTAGCCTCCCTGTTAAACCAGAGAAGCAATACAATCGTAAAATCGCCATTAGCCTCATGAGTGTCCTTCACGCCTTTCTGAAATTGTCCTCTGCTTCCCCCTGGGTTGTTCTCACAGAAACAATGACTGAAGGTTTGGTTTATGCTTTTCTGGGGTCAGGTTTAGATCTTTGTCCAAGCCTGCAAACTCTTTTGTGGGAAATACCACATCTTTGACACTGTGATTGGCTACACAGAGCCTGAAGTCAAAGAACAAAAGCTCATCAAAAGATCTGTTCTGAACAGGGGAAAAGTTGTTACTTTACATCCAGCTTCACATTTGACTGTTCCAGCATGTAAAAACTACAGACATAGCTGCACAATCCTGTGTGTATGGCATCGCTGCAAAACCAAGTTAGACTTTGAGATTGATTTGGATATAATGTGAGGAACAGGCTAGCCACAAGTCTTGTACAACTTCATGAGATTCTTCTCTGCCCAGGCTTGACATGTGAGATTTTTTTTTTTTTTTCAGCTACCCTATGCCAATTTAGCCATTATTTCTATCTGTCTTGCAGCCCACCCAGTAACATATCTCTGAGGGCTTTTGCTTAAGTTCTTAAGCTAAACTGTTAAACTAGATTTTTCTATCATGCAAATAATGACATACATAAATGCCTTAGAAAGAAAAAGACATTTTTAGTGTGAAACCCTCCACAGACATCTCAGTGTTGAAAGACTTCCTTGCATGATATAATAATCTTCTGTTGAACAAAAAATGTCTCCACTAAGTGCTGTGAGATTTTTGCTGGAAAACTCATAAAGGAGAGAACTTTTCCTGTTTATGCAAACTTTCCCCAGTGCAATCCTTGTGTTGTTCTGGGTTTCTTTTTGAGTTAGGGAGCTCTATACTGATGAACTAGAGAAGAGAGCAGTTAGAGAATAGCTGCTTGGGACAGTTGTTGGCTGGGGCTGTGGGAGGCAGGACATGCAAGTGGAGCTTGTCTGGCAGCTAAGCAAATTCTTCTTGTTGCTAGGATAGCATCTTGTCTCTGAATGGCTTTTTATAAGGCTTTTCTGAGAGTGAAGAAAGGTTATGTCTGCTACTTAGAAGGGATTAAGTAACTGTAGCAGTGAAGAAATGCTGTGTTTTCAGTGGTTTTAAGCACTTACACTGAGTGCTGCTCTGACTTCACACCTCTAGTTGCCTGTCCAGGGTTAGAGTGGATCCCTCCCCTGGTAAAGCAAACTCACTACAACATGGATTTTTGGAAAGTCAGGAAAAATTGAGTTGTATTTCTTATAGTTAAAATATAACAGTATAAGGAGAATAAACTACTACAGAAATACAATAACCTTAAGGAAGATTGGGAAGGGGTCAAGTGGCAGCTTTTGATTGTGTTGATGTTCTTTGGTACCTTTACTTTTGGGCATGTGAGTGTCTGTGTCAGTCTGAGAGGAACTTTCTCTAGATGGATAGCAATGTCCTGCCATAAGTTAGAAACGTGAACTGGCTTTCCTTTCTGTTGTCAATTATTTCTTTTCCAGTCCTTTAGCCAACTCCATAAGGCATTGGCCACCATCCATGAATCAGTATAGAGGTAAAGCATGGGACAGTTCTTATGCTCGGCCACATCAAGAGCAAGTTGGATAGCTTTTGTCTCTGCAAACTGGCTCGATTTGCCTTCTCCAGCGTTTGCTTTAGCCACTGCTTGCACAGGGCTCCAAACTGCATCTCTCCATTTTCGCTTGTTTCCAACAAAGCGACAGGAACCATCTGTAAAATAAAGCATAGCTCCTTTCTTCACTAGAAAAGTCACTGTAAGGAGGAGCTTCCTCAGCCCAAGTTACTCCCTCCTCTGGAGGATTTATACATGTTGTGTCTTCTGGCCGGTTGGTGATTATCTCCACTCTGCCAGGTCATTCAGAATTCCCATGCATGCTCACTGTGTTGAGAGCCATCCACTTAGACCAGGTAACATCGGTTGCGTGATGCAGTGATGGCCCCTCTCCTTTAAACATCCAGTTCAAAACTGGTAATCTGGGAGCCAAAAGCAGTTGAGAGTCTGTTCTGGTTACTTCAGAAGCAGCTTTTACTCCTTCATAAGCAACAAGGATCTCTTTCTCTGTCAGCATATAGTTTGCTTCTGACCCTCTAGATCCTCTACTTCAGAGACCAAGTGGTCAGCTGTGTGTTTCTCCTGGGGCTCTTTGCCACAGGTACCAGGTTGGACCATTATCACTTGCAGTTATGTACAGAATGTTCTTTGTGTCTGGACCGGTTTGAAAGGTCCCAAACCCCATTGCATGAACTACTTCCTGCTTAGAGTAAAGAGTGTCCTAATCTGGGAGGTTCCTTCATAGAATCATTTAAATCTGGTTGATCTGTCTGTCTGTGTTCTTACATGGTGGTGGAATTGAGACTGAGGCAGAGGGAACCTTTCCTGCAGCAGCTGGTTTGGCAGAAACAAGCAGGGCTAAAGCAGGAGTAGTGGAATTAGCAGACTAGATGGCATTAGCAGGCTCGCCCTCAAAGACGCTGCTGCATCCTTCAGCACCACTTCCAGTCCCCTGGTTGCAGGCAGAAGAACCTTTGCCTCTGCAGGTTCTGCGATGGTGGATGCTTTAGTGTCAGGTACTCTTCTACTGATCAAAATGTTTGAGCTGCATTCTCTGCAAACAAGCTCCTCAACTTTATCCATCTGAGGGACTTTGCCATAGCCCACACTGCTTCTAGCCAAATTCAGCACCACCACCACAGGTCTCTGTAACTGCACCCCCACAAGGGTTCCACCACTTCTACCTTTACTTTTCTCTGTTCTATTTGGCACTAACAGGATCCAGATAGTTTCCTGACTCTGCACTTCTGGGTCAATGGGTTACAGGGCATGTCCAACTACTATTTCCTCTTTCAAAGGTTCCAGTGCAGGACATTTTGCTGCTCTGCAAGCAATCTGTCTGCGTGGTGCCGTGGCTTTCCCTCCCCACTTAGGTTGCAGGCTGTGCCTTTAACTCCTATCTCCCTGCTATTGCCTCCAGAGAAGGTAAGGACCTCACTTGTAGCATGTTTATTCCTTCATTTCTCTCTTGTCCAAACTGCAATCAGAACTACAATAGCAGCCAGAAACATCAAATTCAAACATATTAGGCAAGCCACTGGACAACTGAGCTCTCCCAAGTAATTCTTAGACTCTGACACAAGCATAACATAACATACAAACTCTATGAGGAGAGGCTGAGGGAGCTGGGGTTGTTTAACCCGGAAAAGAGGAGGCTCAGGGCAGACCTCATTGCTGTCNATTCTTCAACCCTAAAACATCCATAATAAAATTTCCAAACTTCAACACACCTTTTACCCAGTTCCAAACCATCTTAGCACAAAAGGGACACACATGATACTGCACCATGGTAGTAAAGCTTTCCTGAACCAATAAGGTCAAAACTGAAGCAATAATGAGCCAGAATATATCAAATAAATTCACTTTCCCTCGACTTCCTTATCATGATTATTAATAAAAAAAAACCCAACCAAGATCATGCCCCATGTTTTGAAAAGTGCCAAAATTGATGTTCTGGGTTAGGGTGGATCCCTCTCCCAGTGAAGTAAACTTACTACAACATAGATTTTTGGAAAGTCAAGAAAAATGAAATTGTATTTCTTGTAGTTTATTCTCCTTATTTAAACTCATACAGAAATATAATAACCTTAAGGGAGATGGGAAAGGGAACAAGTGCAACATAAAATCATAGGAGGGGAGAGGCTGAGTGAGCTGGGGTTTTTTTAGCCTGGAGAAGAGGAGGCTCAGGGGTGATTTCATTACTGCTGACAACTATCTGAAGAGAGGCTGTAGCCGGGTGGTGATTGGTCTCCTCCCAGATAACCAGCAACAGGAGAAAGGGACACTGTCTCAAGTTGTGCTGGGGAAGGTGTTGACTGGATGTTGGGAGGAAGTTCTTCACAGCAAGAGTGATTTGCCATTGGAATGGGCTGCCCAGGGAGGTGGTGGAGTTGCTATCCCTGGAGGTGCTCAAGAAAAGACTGGATGAGGCACTTAGTGATTGGACAGGGCTGGGTGCTAGGTTGGACTGGATGATCTTGGAGGTCTCTTCCAACCTGGGTGATTCTATGATTCTAAGTGGCAACAAAGCAGCAAAAGCAGCAGCAGCAACCAAAACAGGGACGGGGGAAGATAGCAGTGGGCACAGCAGAAGCAACCAGAGGAAGGTACAAGCTGTGCTTCCATACATAAAGCCCTTGATGCTCCAAGGAAATTGTATTAACTTATCCATTGTTGCCATTGTATGGCCTATTCCTAGAATGTTCACTTCTCTGCTCAGAGCTTCCACTTCTAAGTTTTTCTGTTCTGAATTTTTTTGTCTGAGCTAGAAGTCTAGCTCAAATGGCTGGAAGCCATCAGCTTGTCTCACAGGTGTCAATCAGAGCACAGGCATTAATAGAAAGTGACTCAGGGCAGTTGCTGGCCCTTAGAGAGAAGAGATACTGCTTGGGGTATTCAGTTTTTTTCTGTTTCTAGTGTGGTGCTGAGACCTTTTTATGTTTCCTTGGGCATATAAATGCTAATGAGGAACTATAGGTTTGGCTGTCAGGTTCTTAACTTTCCTCTGGTAGGTAGAATGTATACCTCTTTTAATCCACAGACATATATGGATCAATAACATCCTGATGTCTTAAGTAACAGGATATCCTGGGTGTTGCAAAGAACCTCCTTCAGTGTTGCATTCCAATTTGGAAAACAAAAATATAGCCCAGAAGGTCACCTGGGAAAGACTGCAGACTGTAGTCAAATGCAATGCAATATATGTCTTGCAGACTTCAGTGAAGATGTTCTTTTTCCACCTGCACTTCTTGATTGAGATAACAGGGGGGAAAAGAGAGAGACAAGATAGACCTGGTGGTGGTAAATATGGAAAATATTTTTTCTCTTTTGAAAGCTTTCTGTTCTGTACAGTGAAGAGAGCAAAACTGTTTAGTATTCTTTTCGTAAGTACTCAGAGGAAGCTCTGATCTACTGATTTACCATTTTATTCTAATTAAGTTTTAGAGAAGAATTCTTTCTGAGCCCCCTCCCTCCCCTCCTCCTTACTCTCATCAAACCAAATCCAGTGTATGTGGTAGGCAGCTCTAGAATTGAGTCACCAGTGCTCCTTATTTTCATCTAACATCTATAATTAAACTTATCGGAGGTTCTGTTTCTGTGATTATGTAGAACTGGTATAAGCACACTTCATAGCACTCAGTTTCAGACATTAAGACTAATAAACCTTCTGCTACACTGAGCAGTTTTATCCTCTGAAGTTCACTGTTTGTTTGTGCTTTGAAGCTAATAACTTCTGTTGTTAAAATTAGAAGTTATGTTCTCTCCATTAATATCTGTCAGCTCCCTATTCTCTACGGCACATGAATCTTTTTATTTACTCTTGTTGTGTGCTGAGAAACAGCAAATCTTTATAAGTTAAATTGTGGTTTAGAATCTGGTGACCTTCTACTGCTAATGCCAGTCCCTAGCCAGTACTGTGGCTAGTCTGAAGACATCCTCCTCTCAGCTGCCTTTGTGCCTGGGAATGGAGATGATGTGGAATTGGTTTGTTTTGTGAGTGTACCTATGTTTGTTTTGCTTTAAAGTTTTCATGTTTCCTTCCTAATCTTAGCAGTAGATAGATAAGACAAATACCTTGACTTCCTTATTCTTGTTTGCTGTTTTCAGCAGTGCATGGTCCTATTTGCTTTAGTCAAACTGCTTGTGGGGGTTCATCAGCCTGAAACAACCTTTCCTTCACCACCAGAAGGATTTCCTAAAGATTTCCTGTCCCCATCCTACCCTCAGCTACAGCTGTGCAACCTTACTGCCTACAGCTTGGGCTCACCGCTGGAAAAACATGGTCCAGCTCTGGAAACCCTCAAGTGAAACACAAGTGGGCAGGGAGCATCTGCTCTGTCCTTAGGCCAAGTCAGTAGAACAGATCAGTGATGGAAGTGGCCTCAGCTAAGAGTTCAGAGTAGTTGAGATGCATGGCCAGATACAAGTATCTGTAATCTAGCTCAGGTGGAGGACTGAGCTGACCTGAATGTCAGAAGAGCCATGAGGAGCCTTGTGGAGACTTGCCAAGACTTTCAAAGAGCACTTCATGGCTCTTTTTCATCTCGTGCTGGTCTGAGCCATCTCTGAGCTGCATTGAGGCTTCTGAACCCTTGGGCAGTGTGGTGGTAGTGGTAGCTGCCGCGGAGGGGGTTTCTGCCTCCTCCGCCCGTTTGTGGTGAAGGGGAGAAATCAATCGGTGTGAGATAGTTTTTATAAAAATATATATTTATTAAACTCAATATTCTTAACTCTCAACACCCCCCAACCACTATATTAACATTAAATAGGATTTATTCAATTCACGGTCATGGAGTACCTTATGGGAAATATCACAAACGGCTTATTAATAACTATAATACAATGACTAGCATAGAACTATTAACAGAGAGAGTTTTCCCCGCAGCTACTGCCACTTGGGGTCTATATACTGTTTGCCCAGCAGGGTGGGCTGAAAGCTTTCTGCTCTGTGGCAGGCACAATAGAAGTTAGAGAGGTATTTACTCACAATTTGATTAATTATAAATCACCCTCCAGGCTATGCCATAGCCTGTGTAAAGTGTCCAACTTCTCAGGGTCTCCGCCGTGGACTCTGAGGCTGGAATACTCCCGGCTTCAGGGGCAATAGTCTCTGACCGTCTGCTACTGGGTCCCTCCGGCTGCTGTCTCCAGGGAACTCGTAGGCAGGATTTGCAGGTGCAGAGAAATACGATCCCGTGCAGACAAGTGAGTCTGCACCTGGTGACTCGTGGCAATGGCACACACCAGGCAATAAAGTAGTGGGCGTGCAGTGAGATGCACGGCTGCACGGCGAGTCTGAGCCCCGTAATGACAGGCTGAAGTGAGTGAATGCACCAGCGAGCAAAAGAGGAACACTGCCACGTGAGTGCACCTCTATTTATTAACTGTGGGCCGAGATCGATGGTCTCATTGGCCACCAATAACCAATCGGGCTTGCAGTCAGCCAACCTTGCCATAATAGGCAAGGAGCCACAGGCCTGGACTTTCCAAACATGGGGCTCACATGGGCCTAGCACCTGGCAAGCGTGAGCTGAGCACGTGGGGCTTACACAACCTAAAGCCTGGGCAGGCCAGACTCCACGTGGCTCCAGGCCCGTTGTGCCCCCTCTGTGCTGGCCATGTGCTCACTCCTGACTAAAAGCAGGAAAAACATGTCCAGGCAGGGCGAGGCATACGCAAGTCTATTTTCGGGCCTATGGGCCCTCCACAACAGTAGTGAGGCAGACAAAGCTGGTCAAAGACCAGTTGTAGACCAAAGTTGGTCTACAACTACCTGAGGGGTGGTTGTAGCCAGGAGGAGGTTGCTCTCTTCTCAGGCGGCCAGCACCAGAACAAGAGGACACAGCCTCAAGCTACGGCAGGGGAAATTTAGGCTTGAGGTGAGGAGAAAGTTCTTCACTGAGAGAGTCATTGGCTACTGGAATGGGCTGCCCAGGGAGGTGGTGGAGTCGCCGTCCCTGGAGCTGTTCAAGGCAGGATTGGATGTGGCACTTGGTGCCATGGTCTAGCCTTGAGCTCTGTGGTAACGGGTTGGACTTGATGATCTGTGAGGTCTCTTCCAACCTTGGTAATACTGTGATACTGTAAAGCCAGCAAGGTTAGGACACTCAGACCCCTGAGAGGTGCAGGGTGTTTTTCATGTTGATATTTGTGACTTATTCTGTTTTTTGATGAGAAAGAGCCATGAGGCATAGATTCTTGGACATCTTCAGAAACTATCATCAAATGCTTTCAGAATTCTTGTACTTTCAAAGCTATTTTCAAATCTCAAAAGATAAACCAGACCTGGCCAGACACATTTGTAACTCTCAGGTTTGCTTGCTCCTTTTGAAAGGGTTTTTCCTGTGGGAACATCTGACAAACTTTAATCTTAAAATGACAAATGAAAAACAAGCCTAGGACTCTGTACTTGAAGCCCTTTTCTGCTGCAAGTTAGAAATGGCACCATTCGTCTGAAACCCATGGGGCTGGGTAGCTTTAAAAACACTAAATGGGAGGCAATTCCAATTGAAATGTGGACCTTTCTGACCTTTTAGTGTCCTTATTTGGCCCTAGTATTTAATTTGTACTTGTGGTTAAAAATAGAAGTAGTAATTATTCCAGATTGAGTTTTAGAGACACACTTCATCTCTTGGGATCTGCATTTCAAATAAGAGAACAGCTCATACTTCTGCCTAGGTGTTTTGGGTAAGATCCTACTTGTATGGCTCCTAACCACCCATCAACAGAGCACCAAGACTCACTTTCTGAAATCCTGCTCTGCAAGAGCAGTGTTCTTGGAGCCATTGCCCAAAGAAACAGAAAGCAAAGGTTTCTTAGCTTCCTCTGGCACATTTAACATTAGAGGCCTCCATGGCTGGAGGGTTGCATGCAGAGAGTAGTGACCAATGGCACAATGTCCACCTGGCGACCGGTGACAAGTGGTGTTCCTCAGGGGTCAGTGCTGGGACCAGTGCTCTTTAACATCTTTGTCAGTGATATGGACAGAGGAATTGAGTGCACCCTCAGCAAGTTTGCAGATGACACCAAGCTGTGTGGCACAGCTGACTTGCTGGAGGG
>WAAF01002174.1:931332-1178825 GCA_013400475.1 Tricholaema leucomelas
CCTGCTCTAGTGGGAGGTGTCCCTGCCTGTGGTGGGGGGTTGGAGCTGGATGATCCTTGAGGTCCCTTCCAACCTAAACCGTTCTATGATTCTGTGTGGATGAAATTGACTGATGCCTCTTATTGTAACTTCATTTAGAGATTTTTCCTTCACCTTGGGATCACACTCATAAATCTTATTGTAGGAGAAAACAATTTGTTCCACTGAGATTTGACATTTTATTCCCATAGCAACTTCCCTTAGAGAGCCTTCCAGTCCAGTTATTAATGAGGCTATTCTCAGAGTAAGGGAGGTGAATATTCCCACTTCGTAGCTGGAAAAGATGCTTCACAGGCTGTTATGCATTTCCCGATCCCACAGGAGGGGCTATTGCAGTTAAAGACGAACTTAGACTTCTGTCTTTTAGCAATAAATCTTCTCAGGGAGTGTCTCTTCTGTAGGATGTACCTGTCAACCTGCTTCTCCTCACAATGGATTTCAGAGGCTCTTTTTGTCAGCTCATTTGTACATAAGCAACATAGTCAATCAGCAGCTCTCATTTTCCAACAAAAAGGAGCTATGTTTCAGCACTTACAATAGATCTCAAAGATCTTTGATCCTGAGGAGAAATGTTTCAGGACCTGATCAATGTCAAGTTTAGCCTTTGAAAGAGCTATGAACAGTGTGGAGACTCGCAAGTCCTCCTCCACTATTCACTGGCTATGAGAAGGCTTAATATGTTGGTTCAGTTCTTTGGTTTCTGATGTTTACAGTGTTGCTACCAAGTTATTAGCTCCTCCGAACCAAATCTCTGTCCTGTAGCAAAACAAAACTCATGTCATTGTGACAGGGATCTTCAAGCTTTCACTGATCTTAAAAAAAAATTGCTGACTTGTGAGTTTTTAATAGTAACATTGTGTAAATTACTGCTTCATAATGGGGTACACAGATGAGTGATTAAGATGATATCAGAAGTTCCAATTACTTTTCACTAAAATCATTTAGTCTATGCAAAAAAACCTTTTTACTAGAAAATAGGTTACCTGGCTCCCATATGCTAACAGAATATGTATGGCAGGTACATCAGGATCGTCAAGAGGGGCCAGAACATGGTGTTGGTGAGGTGGTATCAGAGAGGTTTGTTGTGTGTGTAAGCTTGAAAGCATGTAAATTATGCTCCTGATACTAAGAAATACAAGTATTTTCTGTTTCTTTTCCTTAGTAGGCTGTCTGAAATCTTTCCTGTGAAAGCTAAATGCAAAATTAAAAAGAATTTTCCTTGAAATTCTCTGAGTCCAGCAAAAGAATAATCAGAGATGTGCACACACTCTCCATGGACACAGACAGCAATAGCAAGGCAAAAATTGTCATGATTCAGTACTAGGAATTTTTTTATTTCAGCTGAAATCAGTCAAGAACTTTTTGAGTTTGTAATTCTTTCACTTCCCTCTCCAGAGGAAAAGAAGCAAAATGGAAAGCAAAGCAGTAAGAAATTTCCCAAACCTGGATAACTTTCTCTTTGCTTCTGTTCGAGTTGAAAACAAGTTCTTAATCAAAGAACCAGAAATCCTGTATTGCTTTGTATCCTTCAGATTGACATTATTTACTTCTACCCCCCCATCTCTTCCTACCTTTGTTCAAGCAAACAACTGCAGACAAAATCACATTCTTCAATTACTCTCTTTCCCCAGCCACCTCAGAATATTTGTATATGCACCAAAACACATTAACCACAGAGGCAGCACATTAAACTTTCCTGTTACGAATTTTTATAAATTGTGGACTAGTTTTAAAGAAGCATAGAGCCAGGGAAACTGACTTTATAATGGTCTCAGGAAGGACTAGGGAAGAGAAATGCAGTCATGATAGCTTTTCTGATCAGTGCAGAAAACCTGTATAGGTAAACACCTATTAGTGCTCAATCCTTCAGAAAGGAATAGCTAAAATCATCCAATTGGTGTTAAAAATCTTCTGAAGCAAAGCAACAGACAAACATTCCCACACCTTCCACGGAGCAATAAACTTTTATTTATCCCCGGGATAACGATCACAACCACCCCTGAAGTCCCTGGAGCTTATGGTTAAGCCCTTATTCAGTCTACCACAGGACAACCTTTCAGTAGACTGGCCAAAACAAATGACAGTGTTCTTAGATCAAAATCCTGTTGCAGTTTGCAGACACAGGACTCGTTGTGCTGACTTCAATGGCTTGTTGACGAGTCTCTGCTACTTACAAATCCCACGCAGCAGCTCCTAGAAGATGACGCTGACATCACTCCGTGTCAGTAGGACTTGCTCAGTTTGGCTTTGAGGTATTTTGGATTGCTCAGAAAGTCTTCAGACTGTACAATGATGCTCGGTAGATTCAGTTTAAACTTATCTTAAAGAAAAAAGCTGTTAAGGTTTGTAGCTTGTTCTACTTGCTCAAGGAGTCAGCTTTGCTTTACTGTTAGCTGCTTGATGTATTTTTCAGATGTATTTAATGGCAGTGTGATTTTATTTTGCCTTATTAGAGGTGTAAATAGCTCTGGAAAGAAACTTTTTTTTTTTTCCTTGGGTTCAAGCAGGACCAGGGTGTCTGTCTGTTTCCTTGAAGATGTGATTCTGCATTCACATTTCATTTCAGCTTGTAGTTCAGTCTAAATCTACTCCGTCGCAGCTTGAGGCCATTCCCTCTTGTTCTATCACTAGTTAACTGTCGTGGAGAAGTTGGTGCTGGTCTCTTCTCACATCCTTTCAGGTAGCTGTAGACAGCAATGAGGTCTCTCCTCAGCCTTCTCTTTTTCAAACTAAAAAGCCCCAGCTCCTTCAGTTGCTCTTCATAATGATTTTCTCCAGGCTGTTCACCAGCATAGGTGCCCTGATCTCCTTATGGTATTTTAAAAAAGGAAAAAAATGGCACCAGTTCAAAATTAAATACTTTGATTCACTTGATAAAGTAAGAAAATCATATCTTCAATAGTTATCATTTTGCCTCAAGAGCTGTATATTTTGTTTTATTTGGTTGAGTGTAAACTAATGTTCAATTATCAGAACTTCCCAAGAGACAGGGATTACATTTTCCATGCATTCAGTCTACAAACATGATCAGACCAAAGTGCATTTTAAAGTTCAGAGAAAATTTAGCTGAATGTTAAGTAAAAATTGCTTGACGTAAAAAAGATCTTCATTTCTTTCTAATTGCAAATAAAGTCTGGCTAATTATAAAAAATCATTAACATAATAATTAGAAGCGGTTTATATTGAGGCTAAAACACTCATTAAGCCTGAAGAATTGAGACATTGTAATGCAATTTAAATGCAAGGCCTCTAAATACAATAGTAGAAAATACTATGCTTCATCATTAATGAGATAAAACCAGCTCTGAAATGGCTTTTTTCCCCTTGTCCTTTGGTTATGTAACTGCAATTAGTAGGTTCCCCAATCAATTAATACATAAGAATATTCCTATTTCTTTCAGGGACCTAATGAAGCTGTAGAGATTTCCTATTCTTTGCTTACCTCAAAGCTGTGCCTGGCTTTATCATTCTGTCATCAGAAATTCATTTCATACTTAACCGGTATCTTTCCTCACCATATTGCACTTGCCATGAGTAGATCACTATAAAATGTGATTCCTTATGACTACCCTGATCATTTTATACCCCTTAATCTGATTTTTTTTTTTTTTTTTAAAGCACACTTCGTGTTTTCCCAGTCTGTGTCCATTCCAACTGGTGACTCCGAGTGCTAAATACATATGGCTGCATCTACTTGGTGACTCCTGTCTTTATGTGGATGCACAATAACAATTGTGTCAAGATTTGATGGCCATTAAGAGGAGCTGAGGTTCTAGCAACACAGCCTCATGGCTTTCTCTGGAAAGGGCTAGAGAATTGTAAAAGTAAACAGGCACACAAAGAAGTCTGCACAACCAGTTTGAAATTTCACTAGCAGCCATCCAGTAAGCCTCAGGTCAAACTATCCAAGCCAAATCTAGAAGGAAAATTTGATTTAGTTATGATTGTGTTTTTCTGATTCACACAGAAGCAGGAAGCGTTAAACCTTCCTGAAACAGATCTGCAACATCCTAGGCAGTTCTCAGACTTAAAAGTCTGTCTTCTTGGCTGATGGCCACATCACATCTTCTATTTTCTGTTGACATTGAATCTAGATGTCTGTCATGTCATACATACAGCATTACTGTACATCTCCTAATACTTCAGTAGTCATGTTACCACCAGACAGTCCCAATAAATCAGTGGGACTCAACTAGAGATGGAGGATATCTGGTTTAGCAAGTTCTTCCAATTTTTCTTAAACTGAAAGGCCTCTGCTTTCTATTTTATGAGCATGTGTAAGCGTGTGCTTTGGCCTCATTGGATTGAATATTTCCTCTGGAAGAGAGAGAATTTTCCCAGGTAATGGTTATTGAGTGTATTTGGACTAATCACATGCTATAAATATTCTTCAGCTGCAGTAAGAACAACAGATGTCAGCTCTGTGTAGAATCCACCCAATATACATATTGCCTTGTGAGCTGGATGCAATCTTTATATGAGCAAATGATGGCTAACATGGGAATAGTTTAGATTAGCAAAACTACAAATGAAAGGGTAGAAATTTTGGGCTCTTGTGTGATGTCACAAATCAGGCACCTAATGATCTGCATTGACTTCTGTAATTATTGTTGAAATCACTGTCTTGAAATTCACCCGATAGGGCTGAACTCATAGAAAAGACTGAATTGTTTCAACATATGTGTATTTTACCATATCATTGTTAAAAACCAAATTGCAAAAATAAGACATCTCCACTAAAGCCATCCAGTGTGTTTGCAGTGTGGTTATAAAGTCCTAGTAGCCTGCGATATGCACATTTTCTCCATACTGTGGTTTATCCCTGGGGAGCAGCGGATAGGGTCTTGTCTCCTGCTAGGAAGTTTTATATCAAATGTTTGTGCCATCAGCACTCATGCAGTCGGAGAGATGTGCCTGAGAAATCGTATAGTCTGCAGTAGGAGTCAGGCTCTGTTCTCCGCTCTGAAGCAACTTGATGGGTGGGAATAGAACCAACTGTATCTCCGCTTCCATGGCAGATGTGGACTTCTCACACTTTGTCAGTCTTTCATGAAGCAGTATCACCTGAATTGAATGACAGTACTCTTCTGATTGTCTGTGTACTTGAGCTCTAAAATTCCAGTGCCTGATCGTACAGCTGTTTAGAGGTGTAACCATTCACGTTTCTACAGATGGACAGAAAATAGTGAAGAACTTACCTAAAGTCACATGAGAATGATGTGGTGGTAGAGGGACTCTGCCTTATGACGAGAGACTGAGGGACCTGAGGCTTTTGAGTCTGGGGAAGAGAAGCTTGAGAGGGGATTTAATCAATGTCTATAAATATCTGAGGGCTGGGGGTTCAGGAGCGGGGGGACAGGCTCTGCTCACCTGCTCCCTGTGATAGGACAAGGAGCAATGGGTGTAAGCTGCAGCACAGGAGGTTCCACCTCAACACAAGGGGGAACTTCTTTACTGTAAGGGTCACAGAGCACTGAAACAGGCTCCACAGAGAGGTTGTGGAGTCTCCTTCTCTGGAGACTTTCAAGGCCTGTCTGGATGTGTTCCTTTGTGATCTGAGCTAGATTGTATGGTCCTGCTCTGGCAGGGCAGTTGGACTCGATGATCTCTTTGGATCCCTTCCAATCCCTGACATCCTGTGTCTCCTGTGTAAGAGTTGTTTTCAAACCACTTCATCATTCTTTTAGATATTCCTGGTAGTTTCTGAGTATACTAATATATTTGATCAAGTATCTTTAATAGCTAGGACCTTATTTTTTTCCACTTTTCTTGGCAAGAACATGCAAACTTTCCCTCGGTGTGTGAATGCCATTACCATTGTGTAAGCTTTTATTAGTTCAAGATCAAACTACTGGAAAATGCTCTACATGGGGCTAATTCAAAACTAGGAGAATAATTGAAGTATGGTATACTTGCACTTAGTTATTAATAGAGACTTGAAGCTGTGCAATGGAATCAATTTAGGATTTACTTGACTGTGACTAAATTGAAAGAAACAAAATGCATTAATTTATATACACAAATAGCTCATTGCTGAAATTAATAGGCATCAGTCACTCTAATACTATACCATGCAACATATGTCATAAATGCTGACCTACTTTTTCCCTTAGTTAGCCAAATATCTGTTTTATTCCATAATCCTTCTCAGTTTCGAAGTAATGGTGAGGTTTTTGGAGTTGAAGGTGGGAAATTATACTTCTTGAATTATTTCACCCCCCCAACCTGATGAAAATCAGTGAAACCTAAACCTCCCTCATACTGTTTTTAGTGCTCATGGTTTCATTTTGTGAACAAGAAATTATTTGAAGACAGCATGAATTAATTTTGATTTCTGAAAAATGTTCATAATCTAAGACTTAGAGGTCATGTCTAAGATCTCCAGAGTATGGTGTAGTAAAATGAAAGGAGTGCTCAAACAATTGGAAAAAAAACCTTTTTTCCTCTTGAGTAAAGGATGCCAAGAAACCTGTTTTCAAAAGACTAATAGGCATATCACTGTTACTGAAGAAAGTGTATTTCTGCCAGCCACACCATTATATCAGCAGGGCCTTGGGCGAGAAAAATAGTCTTAGCTACAACAGCAGGCTCCACAAGACTTACACATGCCACATTTTAGAGGACAAGAATACAATACCGGTGGTATTCCTGTTGCAAAGAGGAAATGGCAGTGTCTGATTGTGATGGTATTTTAGACATGGAAATGCCAGAGGTCACAGTGAGCTGTAATTCTTCTGAGTAAGTGGTGCACCTTGTGATGCTGATTTTTCACCCAAAAGAAGGGACAAAAAGCACACACAGAGCCTAAAACTGAGTGTGATAGACAAAACAAGCAAAAAAAATTGAAAGTGTGATGTTAAAACCACCTGAGGAAAATGACTGCTGTAGTAAGAAGGTGATGCTAAACTTAGTTTCAGCATTCACTGTTTATCAGGGTTCTGGTGCTAACGTGACTTCTGCATGGCCGATCTGTTGTTAAAGGGACTGCTTAAAGCATCTTAATTCTACCTAGTTGAACTTTTTTATTGGTCTCAACTGCAAAGCTACCCTTTTCATTACCCTTTCCTAATGCCCCAAGGGAGGAACTTCCCCAGTTTTTGAGTCTACAATGTAGTAAGTGATCAAAAAAGACCAAGCTGCATCACTTTAGTGAATTAACACTTTGCATGGTGGCTGTAAGCCTAACTCCTCCTAAATGTAGGTTCAGTTGTGTTGACATACTTCCACAGCCACTTGAAATTTTCTTTTCTTGCACAAAACATGCTGTCAATTGTACTAGATTTAAGAAAAGGCTTGAACTGTAGAAAGAAAATGCTATTAAAAAAAACCCCAAAACCTGAAGTGTAACATCTCATTTTCTATTCATTAAATGTAAAAACTGAGAATCTTTTATCAATTGTTGTGGCTGTGTTTTCTCACCACTTATTTGTCTTATTGAAAACCCATCTGAAGTTTTATGGTCTAATGCCTCATTTAATAATTTCTTTCTTATGGAAGTCCAACATAAAATTAAATCCAATTAAAAAAAAAAAAATGTTCTAGTCATTCAGGGTAACAAACTCCATTACAGAAGGAAGTAGAGAAAAAACAGAGCAGAAATTATATGGGCAGTAAAAAATGTCCTCCTTATAGCTAAAAATAAATGCCTAATCTTAGTTTCACAAAACAAGAACAATTCATCAAACTGATGCATTTCAAACCCAGGCAGGCTTCAGGACAACAATACAGTCAAGTTTTAGTCAAGTGTGGCTTGACTGAAATGTAGATAATCACAGACTGTCTTAATGGTTTTCTAGTTGTTTTGGGCAACTGGCTTCAGCTGAATGACTGCAAGAAAAATCAGGAACTCAAAATAAGTTTTCTGTAAACAAAGTATTTCCTTAAAAAAGGTAAAACTACAAAGGAAACATCAAAAAATTTTAAAGCAGGGGAGTGACAGACAGCAGCAGCATGCTGCAAGGGATAATTGCTGGATTTTCTCCATTAGATGTGAATGGATCTAATATTGGTTTGAATGTTTCCAATACTGTATTGAATTCTTAAACTTGAGGTTCAGCTTAAAGATCTAAGCTCTCAAATCCTCTATTCAGGGGCATGCATTTGAAATGATGACTTGTGGCATCAAGATTTAAGTTGAAGTAAGTATGTGTGGAAGGTGGTCTTGATAAACTCATGGTGAAAGTACCAATTAGCAGGAAATACAAGACAGCCCTGCACTGGTAAAACCTGTGGGCAGAGGCCCTAGGTGCGGATCACCAATGGGCAATCTCGCTTTTCAAACATTTGGTTAGCCCTAAATTCAAGGTGATTCAGGACACAACTTGTTTTCCAGTTTCCAAACTATTTAAAAGTGCTTTGCAAGGTTATGCAATTTCATTTTAGTATCCAAATCCTAAACCTGCTATATCCAGAATTACCATCTTGGTTTGCTGAGTTCCGGAGTCTGCTGCTTACAGCTCTGGATTTGATGTGGTCTCCAGCAATTACTAGGACGGTGGTTGCTATAGCTGCACTAATGAAAGGAGCAACCATACTTCCTCGAAGGCAATGTAAGCAAGCATAAATAAACAAATGCCTAAATATATTATAAGTGAGGTTAATGGCATAAATAAAATATTACTGCAACAGGGAAAATAAGATTTCAGCCCTTTTCAGTGCCTTGATGCATATCAAATTTGCCACTTCCTGCTCAGTGCTTAGCTTCAGCTGCTACAACCTTTTTTGGGGCCAATATTTACAGTAGTTATCATGACATGCATCACATTTTAGTTGCCTTTGTTCATATTACCACATTTTCCCAGTGACAGTCTGTCCCCCTAATTTTGCTTGTTTCCATAAGGCAAATAAGGGGTGGATAGACGAAGGTTCATGACCCAAGCCAGAAACAAAAGAAAGATTTAATTTAAAAACAAAAATAAAAATCCTGCTAAGTTGCACTGAACTTTGTCAGCTCTGGGTCACTGAGTTTAGCTGTAAGTGTGAGTCTCTTCTGACAAGTGACTGTAAAAGCTGTATCACACATTGCCAGGTTTGTGTTTCAGCAGCTCAACATCAATTTTGCTCAAGATGTTTTCGGATTTTTAAAAAGCCACAAGACCTATCAGTGATCCTGAACTGTGCTGTGTTCAGTCTCATGTGACACCAACAATAATGACATTTCTGTGAAATTAAATCTCTCACCCAAGCAGCAAACCCCTTCAGTGTCTGGGGCAGACCGTGGTGTTAGATTCTTCACAAAGTAGGGGTAAAAGCATTCTACCACTAAGCTAAAATGAAATCTCCCCAAACTTATGTTACATCTATTAAGTAGTCTCAAAATATTATCATTATGCATTACATTACAGTGGCAAAGTTCAGAGAGACTGATTCTGCTAGATCATCATGCCAAAAGTTTCTATCACTGTAAGGGAATATGGGAATTATCTTCTGGAGTGATTACTGTAACAATATTTCCCTTATTTTACTACGTAGCTGTAGGCAGACAGTATTGCTTCCCTGAATGATTCAGTAGCCTTTCAACAGATCTTAACTTTTCTGGAAAATGCTGAGCAGTTTTTCCTAATGCCTGTATAATACCAACTTGCTGCCTTCTTACTTGGTTAGCATGGTGATGTGTTGCTTTTTGGAGAAACTGGGTGTTGGAGGCATTGGGCCAAGATCAGTTGATGAATAAAATGAATGGTGCATGTTTTAAAGCAAAGCTCCTCTATAGGTATTAAACACATGGGATGTTTCAAGAGAAGTAAACACCACATGCTAAAACAATGTTGGTTGGAAACACTCATTTCTTTTCTTATCCTGGAGGTTTCTTCCAACCTGGTTGTTTCTATGATTCTGATTCTGACTTATCACTCTTTCCCTTTTCTTCTCTCCTTTATTTTGCAGTTAACTTTGACCACTTCCAAATATTGCGGGCTATCGGAAAAGGGAGTTTTGGAAAGGTAAGAATCAATTTATTTTTAGCAGTTAGAAGTCTAAGAGAGAATTCCTTTGTGTATTTCTGGCATGAATTGATTTATTTATGATCAAGAAGCAAAGGTTTTGTGGCTTTTTCTTGTAAGATGTCTGATCATCAGTATGGCCTGACTTGGACTAGTCATGAAGTTAGTTCTATTACAATCCGTTAAGTAAATGTGAGTAAAAATTATTATAATAATTCAGGAATTATGGGAATGTATTTGGTTGGGTTTTGGGGACTGATTTCTAAAAAGGTAGGAGCAGAATACAGTTTTAGGCAGTCCACTAGAGTGATCTTGTTCTTAAATCTGTGGACTTATTCATGTCTTTAAGTGTAGTATTTTAAAAGCACTTTACACAGATTCAATACTCTTGGGACTGTATAAACCAACACTCACTGTAATTATGATCATTGAGTCAATATTTGTTCAATTCAACAGGCTTTTGTTGAAATGGAGAAGATTAATGGTTTGTTTACACATGAGTAGATGACCTTTCCTCTAATAAAGACTATGAGAAGGTTTTAAATTCCAATAGAGGGACATGCAATCCGAGAAAATCTTCTTATAAAAATACTAGACACAATAACACGCAGGAATACATTTGAAGGTGAAATATAACTTCAGTGACTGATCAGCCAATAGTTGTCTAGATCTTGGTTTGAATAATTCTTGAGTGTATGCCAATTGAGTCCTGGTCAGCTATTTCTGTAGTTATGCGTTAGCACACACAGACACAGGACTTTACTGGCTCTTGGCCTTCTACACAGAACAATTATTTTCATCTTAAAGGGGCCTGAAATAATCTTCTCAGAATGGCATGGTCCTTATTTGGTTCAGTAGTTTCCAAGAGCATTCTCTTGGAATAGGAGTAAATAGGAGAATGTGCTGCTAGTGTAAAATGTCTTCAGGAATCCCTTAATCAGGGCAGCTGGATATCTGTGGCTGTTTGTTATCACAATACGCTGATGGAATCTCATGTCAAAATAAAAAGAGGTTCAGGAGTGCAAGTCAGGTACAGTTATAATCAGCTAACTATAAATCCAAATTACTCTGGGTGCCATAGAGATGATCTTTGCCTCTCTTTCTCCAAAGCTTCCTCATTCACAGCTCTACTATTGCTGCCTTTTCAAAGGGGTCTTCACTCTTCCTCATCATGTAGGGAAAATAGGGCTTGTTGGCTGATGTTTAGTCTGCTCTTCTCCAAGGCATGCAGAAAACTGGTGTATGTTTCTAAGACCTTCCTACAAACATCTGATTTTCTTACAGGTTCACATGCCTGTAGTACTCTTGTGAACCTGCTCTGGGGATATGTATGAGTGAGAGCAGCATTTCAGAGCCCTGAAAGAACATGTGTAATGCAAGAAAGGACTGGTGAATAAGTCCTATCTAAATTTAAATCCTTATTTTGCAGCTGTCAAATGCAACAGAGTAAGTCTTTCTCTCCTTGTTGTAACAGGCTTATTTTTCCTAAATGAGTGCAAGCTTCTGACCAACCATCTTGTTCTTACTTCTACAGGCAAGAAATGAAAGGAATCTGTTTTTAAATGACCTATTACACCATAGCCAAAAGCACAATATAGTAAATCATTCGCCATTTCAAGTTTCTTACTCTGAGTCAGCCTTGCCCTTATCGTTGATGTAGAAGCCTTGTTTCTGGCAACTTTGCCCATTACTGTCCTTCTGGAAGTACTTGGCAGCAGGAAAACATCAACAAATGATGTAGGATGTCTCTATTGACTTGCTCTTTACTCTCCAGGGTCTATTGTGCTCCAGCATCCTGTGGCATGTAACATCGTGTTTGGTGTCACGCCTGCCTTTAAGCTGCCTTCTTCCTTTATGGCTGTTCTGTGGCCTTTTTTGTTTTTCTGAGAGCAGTAGGATGTTTTAAGACATGCTCTACTCTTTTATTTTATTGCTGTTGGTACAATTGCTCTCTTTCTCTCTCAATATTTCTTAAATTGCTGTGGTTGCTACAGCAACCTTAGGCCTCTGCAGGATATTGCTCAAGAGGTATCTGATGTGACAGAGACTCCACGCAGCTCAGCTTGGTCTTGTGCACAGAGCTCAAGGTGATCCTCAGCACTCTACCTCACATCTTCCATCAAGGCTGACTGCTTCACCAGCCACATTCTGTCCTTTCCAGCTGGCTTCAGAAAGCAGCTCTCTGCCTTTCCTTTGGCTTTTTCAGCTCACAATAGCAACATTTGTTGTTACAAGAATTCCTAGGCTGCTTGACATGAAGTGAAGGTATCGCAAGAGCTTATCTTTTCTGTGAAGTGAGCACCTGTTTTAGTCTGTTACCTCAGTACCCATGGCATCTTGGGGACATGTTAAGAGCAGGTGCAGTCCTGTAAGCAGCATAGCAACTTCCCCAGAAGAAAAGTGAAAATATGTCATAGCACTTGTAAGGAGCATAGGAAATAGGGAGAGAAGACTTTAAAAAGGAGCATGATTTTGTTTCCAGAAACAACCAAGATGATTTTAAAGGCATCCTTTCAGAGCTCAGGTTGCACCTGGTAAGAGATGGAGAGGTTGAGCTCTGAGCCTGTGTAGGACCACCACAGCCATAGCTCCTGTGTAAGTCAGGAGCACTTTTGTTTAAGCAAGCCATGGCAGACTGGTGTGTGACCACCCAGTAAATACTTCATGGAATCATAGAATGTCAGGTGCTGGAAAGGACCTTGAAAGATCATCTAGTCCAATCCTCTTGCCAGAGCAGGATCTCCTATACCAGATCACACAGGAGTACATCCAGGTGAGTTTTGAATATCTTCAGAGAGGGAGATCCCACAACCCCCCTTGGCAATCTGTTCCACTGTTGTGGCCCTCACAGTGGAAAAAAAAAAACCATCCTCATGTTTACCTGAAACTTCCTATGCCTCTGCTTCCACCCATTGCCCCTTCTCCTGTCATTGGGCATCACCGAGAAGAACCTGGCTCCATCCTCCTGGCAATACTTGCCCCAATCTCAGGAACTTGTTGGTACCTGCTGTGTGTATCTGCATGTAGACACCTGCGAGGTGCTCAAGAGTGACAGTGGTATCCAAACACAGAATGTGGCACTACTTTAAAAGCAGCTTTGATGGCTTCAGTGACCTTGTTTTGCCTGGCAGATGGGGATAGCTCTTTGCGTATGTTCTGATCTCCTCATATATAAGAAGAAACACTGATATTTATTCTTTTTAAAGATCTTTAGGGTAGCTATGCTCAGCATGTTCCAGCTATTGGTATGTCTACAGACAGTAGAATTGGGCCATGTCACAAATTTTGTCCAAACAGGTTTTATTCACATATTAAATATTTGCCTTCTAAGTCAGTTCAGAAGTAGATAAAATACTCAAGTCAATAATGCTGAGCACTGGTCTAAGTTGCTATTTATGACACCTGGTCTCTCACGTTTCATCTGGCTAATCCCCCTCCCCCGTTTGGTTATTTGTAGAGCCATCGTTCTTGTCAAAGAAAGTTATGTATTTGAAGATAATCCTATAGGTACAAAACTTACTGGAGTGAAATAATTATCACTGTTCTTTACTGTGACAGTAACCATAGAATTGTGAGCTTACTGCTGCAAAACAGTGTTCAAGTGAAACAACTAGTTTTCAAGGATGTTATGGTACCAGTTTTCTTCAGGTTCTGTGTGTTTGGCAGCAGATGTACTAAAAAAAATCTGACCTCCTTAAATCATCCAAATTATTATTTCAGTGTACACACTCTTCTCCTCTTTGAAGATGGCAAATCACAGGACTTAATTCTGATTCATTTGGCTGTGTAAAACAGTGGCTTCTGATGAAGTAATTGAAGCTCCACTCATGTTAAAACAGATGGGAGCCCAGAATCATGGCTGCACTGTTTGAGGATATTGAGCCTTATGAAGGCAGGCTGTGTTTGTGATGCAGTAATAAAGATGTGTGTATTGACCTGCAGCACTGAGGACAATGGCTGTGCACTCACCTAGGCAGGAGGCACTGGTTTCTCTGACTAATGACCTAGCAATTGAAGTGTATTTCTCACAGCTTCTAGGTGTTATGCTGCTTCTCTTGGTCTCCATTTCTTCATACACCAGGGTGGGGATGTTCTTTTGTTACTTCATTAATCACAAAGTATTACAAAGAATCCAGCATAGCTGTGATGTGGGCTTTCTGATACTGATCTTAGGTTATAGTTATCCAGTGGTGGATCGTAAGAGGCTCCTTTTGTTCAAAGTCACAACCGAGTTTCCCTTCTGCAGCTGTCAATTGTTTCTTTTACTTTGCTGCCTATTAGGTGTGCATTGTACAGAAGAGAGACACTAAGAAAATGTATGCCATGAAATATATGAACAAACAGAAGTGCATCGAGAGAGATGAAGTTCGAAATGTTTTTCGGGAGCTACAGATAATGCAAGGCCTTGAGCACCCCTTCCTAGTCAATCTATGGTAAGTAAGCTTTTAAAATTCTATCAAGGATCTTTTATTTCTTCCTTATTGCTGGATCAATTCAGGCTATGGAAGGACACTGTTTGAGATGCTACAGTGCACTTCTAATGGTCTATATTTAATGTCTCTGGCACTGTTTGTAGCTGGTCAGCCTATATAGGATGCTGTTTAGGTAGAGTGACAAGATTTAGCCTTGAAAAGAAAACAGAGAAGTCCTGCCCACAAATCAGATCATATAATAAATGACAGGTCACATCCTATGGGTTGGGACCTGAAGTGTATTGCTTGTGACACAGCTCAGCAGTCTTGCCTCCTTGTCACCAAGGTTGGTTTTCAAATGTATGGTATGTGACAAAAGGACATGGGGTAATCGGAAGGCTTACACCCAGATATAAAATCGCTGCCCGCATTCAGGGATGGTCCTGTGAAGATGTGCAGGTGCAGCAATTTAACCCCTGTTGCCTCAGTATCTCAGTGATTCACAGCCTGCAATGCCTGCGACAAACAACATACTTTGGCTCTCCTTGCAGCCAAAACATGAACTAAGGTAACAGGTGAAATGACACTCGGGAACATTACTAGCTGCTGCCTGAAGCAGCTGAACTGGCCCTCGGCACACATCTATTCTATCTGAGCCAACCCTTTCCTAAACAGCTCCTGGGATAAATTCAGAGTCATGGTGTTCCAAGGATCAGTGTGGTGTGGCCAGTGCCCTTCATCAGCAAGGACTTCTTAGCAGCAGCACGAGCTGCTCCCTGCCAGCTGGCTTAAGCTCTTGGAAATGCACTCCAGCATGTTCCATCTACTACCATAAGCAGAACGGTCAAATCAGAGCAAGATACCCTATTCCAGGGGCCTCAGTCCTTCCTGTTGAGAGTTGGCAGCTGTGCAGTCATACTATGGCTATGTGAGACTCTGCTGAGACACAGGGGCCTGGACATACACAGTTAGAACTGTAGAAAGCTTTCAGAAAATAATTTCATTGATACTTGACACATTGGCAGATACAATAATAAATCTCCCACCGGTTCCTTGAAGCAAAGGGAATGCTAACCAAGCACATTAATCTTCCTTTGAAAAGATACATTATCAAAGAGAAAAGTTGGCAATTCAAGAAACAGTCACAAAGAGACTGGGAAGCCTTTTGGTTATACTTTGATAACTGCACAAAGTAGTAATGAGCTATGGGAAAGCGATCTGTTATCAGTTAAATTCCTGTGGAGGGGAAAAGAGGAAGAAAGAAGGGAGCCCTTCTGTAGTGGGTAATTCTACTGGCATCCATCAGTAACTCCAGTGCACACAAGAATACGGAACAGCTAATATAAAACAAAGGTAGCATCCTAACTCTAAAAGAGCTATATTAAAAAGCTTTTTGAGGCTCATGCTTCTTCCCTGAGCTTTATGAAATTTAGCTTCATAATTTCAATTTCTATTATTTGAAGGATGAACTGTCTTTCATAACATCTGACACAGAAAAGAATCATTCTTCTGTAAATGCTTATAATAGCTTGGAGGATAACAACTTATTTTTCAGCAAGGGTTTGGGCTTGATTTATAACCTTCATTTTAGAAATGAAATTGAATAAGTGCTTAAATATACGTGAGCCTTGTAGCCAGTCACAGCACTGCTAGAGGTATTTCTGGTGATAGAGATTCCTTCTTGAAATGACAAGGAGCCCTGTTTTTTTTTCTGACCTGTTGTATGGCACATGTATTTTGAGCATGGATAAATGAACTGTAGAAATGTCAGCTTCTGCCATGGTTCCACATTGAAACTAAACCACAGCCCCTCCAAGATCCAGCATTTTAGCCATGTTTATCTTTCTCCAGAAATCTGGGTGTCCCTTGGGCAAGACAAATATTCCTGAAAGGATCTGTATTTTGAATCTTTCTCTCAACATTCACTAAAACAAAGTCAAGACAGGTTACTCTGGGTGTAGCAGTGTGGCTAGAGTTGTCATTACACAGCTTGTCTTCAAACGTGGGAAGATCCACCTGCTGCTCTAAAAGTAATTCAGCTTGTCATAAAAGGCAGAATTATTTGCAAAGTAATCATGTATTAAAATGATTTCTCTGCTGATGTGGAACAGCAAAACCTGAAAAAAAATTCTGGACCATTCCTCAAAACTTTTGGAACATTGAAGCAATTTTGTTTTTAATAACTTTGCTTAACAGTGTCCTATCCTTTTAAAATTGTCAGAACAATTTCAAAGGCAACAGAGGGAGAAGGATGAAGATTAACTTCTGTAAGCTTATAGGTCGTTTCCCTAGTAGAGGCAGAACAATATGTTTGATATATTTAACAATCCATAAAGAAGTGTTAGCTGCATTCTCAAAGTGGCTTTATATTTTGAATTATTTTTATTTCTGCTCACTAATCTATGACAAATGCATGTATTTCATAAGCAGATCTGCACAAGTACACTGCTGCTACTAGACAGGGTAAGGTCAGCTTTCAAATCCAGTGAAAACTGGAATAAGTGAAGGACACAGAAAAAAAGTTCATGCATTTCAGAAATCACCTAATTCCCCAGCGTGTCTTCCAAACAGAGGAGAGGAAAAGGTGTGTGGGGGGGAAATGCTGCAGACAAGAAAGTATTTGTTCAGGCTCAAGTGTTGGATGGGTTGTTTAATGCACAGGTATACATACATATAGCTGGAAATTACCTCTTCCCTTTCTAGAACAGGTTGGGAGAAACATTGCCTTGGACTGCCCCATAGCATGTCCCTGCTCCTCAGACTTCAATTACCTATCAGAAACCACAAATACCAAAACGATGTGGTTTAAGTTGCTCTTAAGTGAGTTTTCTCAGCTGCAGCATGGTGCCTGTGGAACTTGCCTGAACTTAGTAGACCTAATCTAGAGTGGAAGCAATTTTAGAGGATTAAAAATGTCTCTTCCGAGCTTCATAAGAGTCCATATTAAATGCTGTTAATAAATTCCATGATGCAACAGACAGGTGACAATGTGTTTCAGGACCAGAACACAGGGTTTGTGGCATTAGGACACAGGTTGGCTGTTTGCAGCTAGCCTGAGTGCCTCTTCAGCAATGAGTCCTGCTGAAAAGGTAATTCAAGCTGTCAATGGTGTCTATCCTAATAGTATGTAAATCTTCAAAACGTTGTGAAACAATGGATCCTAACAAACACTGTATTCCTGGAGAGGAATGAAGGTGTTGAACGCTCATAGCTCTCTCCTTATATCCAGCTTCTCTTAGCCTAACTCATGGGAAAAGAGATTATGATATTGCTGTCTTCAGCTGTCTCTATGCCAGTAATTTAAAACTGAGTAGTCTTCCTGGACTCTTGAACCCAATCATTCATACTGGTAAACATCTTTAGACCCTCTCTTAGCCTAGCTGTGAGTTGCAGCATGAGCATTATCCTGGAGAAGCTCCAGGCACACCTAGATTTCTCCCAGTAGGCAGTTTGCTTCCCATCACCCTGGTTTTCAAGCTGACTTTTTAATAGTCCAAGCAGGGACTTCTCTGAGCTGTTTGGTCTCAGTGCTGGAGGACAACCATTGGTGTTTATTGATACAACATTAATTTCTTCTTCCTCCCTGGAGGTGTTTAAGGCCAGGCTGGATGAGGCCTTGAGCAACCTGCTCTAGTGGGAGGTGTCCCTGCCTATGGCAGGGGGTTGGAGCTGGATGATCCTTGAGGTCCCTTCCAACCTAAACCATTCTATGATTCTATGATTCTTAATATTTCTCTGAATTTAGCTAAGGCCATGCACCCCAAGACACGTAATCCTGGACCATTCTAGATATCTCCAAGATTTCCTTCTGGGCAAGAAGAGATTGTAAATTGAGGGAAAAAGATATACTTAATGTCTCACACAGAGCTTAGATGGATGATCTTCTTTTGCTATAGAAAGGAGCAGAGGGTGAGTACTTTCCTCAAATAGCTAGAGCAATTCATCATTACATTAATGTAAATCTGGAATAGGTGAAGATATGGAAGTTTTATATCTCTGACTGAAAAAGGTCTGTTCTCCAGAGCCTTAGATGAGATAATGATGGAGGCAAAGGGCAGGAAAAGAAGATGAGGCAGCAGGAAATGTAGGATAATTGAGAGATGAGAATATAGGAAAGATTTGTCTTGAGTTGTAAATATTCACTGGAGTATTTCTGGATACAGAAATTACATTGGACTCAACATAGCCTATTGGTAACCTGAATCCCTGTGCTAAATTAATGTTAGCTATAACATTTTCACTGACTGAAGAATGCAGGACACAGCAGTTATCTATTTTTGTGCTGATTTTAATGCCTTATGGTACTAATTGCCAGTATTGGAACACTGTCTTGAGTCTGCCTGTAGTGAATTTTGTTCTGTTGACTAATTGTTTCCTGTAAGAAATTGCTTTCACCTCGAAATACATAATTCTTTGGGCTTTAATATGTTCCTCATAAAAACAGGAGTTGCCCTTCAGCATAGTTGCTTTGATCTTTTTTGCATTAAAAACTGCTGCAATAGATATTTCATCCTCTGTGAGCCTTATTGCATCCTGGGACCTTTCTTAGGAGTCTGTCTTCTGCATCATTCTTACAGAGAGGCTCTATTTGCTGACTCATGACAAACTTTTCTCACCCAGACTTTCCACTGCAATGAGAATTTTATCATGAAGACTGATAAACCTCAAACTGCTTGGAAAAATAATCGCACTTGTTCTAAGAAAATTCAGTTGCAGTCAAGTTCCTCTTACAAATTTGTGATTATTGCCTCATTCTACCTTTACAGGGAGATATCTTCTATCCAAAGCAGACCCTCATGAGCCTAGATTTAACTTTGGCTATGTCTTGGGTCTCTAGTGCAGATAGTCGTAACAATCCTCTGAACATTTCTGGTAGGGCTGACTACTTATTTTTGGACAGAAGCAGAGCTCCAGCACAGTGGCAGGGGTATTCTGAGGAGAACTTGAAGGGAACAGAGTTTCAGTGCTCTTAACATAATGAGATGGGAAAGAAGAAAGCCCTTAGACATTGCTTCAGGCTCTTCAAATGCTAATTTAGGCAAGCAGTGATTTTTTTTGTTGGTTTCCCCCCCCCCCTTAAAAAAAATTAAGTCTTAAAGGTTATGAAGGCTAAACATGGTACTAGTGTGCAATTAGACATAACCTGTAGGTACTGTAGGTAAAGTGGTTTTCATAATCCATTTCAGAGTAATGAGTTCGTCATGGAAATCTACTGCTTTCAGGCAGCATCAATTCCTGCTTATTGTATGGAAACTGGGACTGCAATTAGGCTTTACTAAAAGCTCTGCTAAATGTAGACAATGCAAGATGCAGCTCAGCACTGCATTGACAAAGCCTAACCACCACAGACATTAAGACTGCCATCAGATTGTACACCTGTCTTGGATGCACTTATAGAATTGCCCATAGACCTCCAGAATGAATGCAAAGCAGGAGATCTTCACAGAATAAGATTTTAATGAGTTCTCTGCAGACCTTTGCTACTAAGCAGATCTTACAAATCCACACCTAGTCCAAAAACGCTGAAGTCCTTGGAGACTATTTGTGGTATAATAGAGCTTGGAATTTATTCATAGTTTACTTGAGAGTGTATTTGAGGTTTTAGTGGTGGTACAAATAGTTCAAAACAGATAAAACACAGAGGTGTGTTCCTTTTTACTTAGAATAGGTAAAAATAGAAGTCATTGATACTAAAAAAAAAAAAAACCCAAACCAATGAACAAACAAAACCCAATCCAAAACCCCACCATGGAACTAGCAAGGAATATCAGAATAGTGATAACTGAAGAAATATCTGTGTGCTTCAGGTAATGTGTCAGCTGTCTGAGTTAGAGCTTTCCTTTTTACTCCTGCTAGAGTGTCAGATATTGAAAACTGGAGTTATTTTTTGCTGTTCTGAGAACAGAAGAAAGAAGTCTGGCCATACAGATATAAAAGTGTAAATAACCAGTAATAAAAATACTGAGTATAAAACAATACACATTTTGCACTGTAAGAATTATATCAAAGAGATTGGATTTCAAATGGCAAGCAGTGGGGTTGAAAGGAAGCTCTGTAATGCATTTTTGTTTAAATATTGCCTGCTTAGGGGAACTTTTGTCTTGGCTCATTAAAATTTATTAAAGCTTTTATTATTATTTTAAAAGTTGGCTGCAGATTTTTACAGCAGAAAGCAGAGGATTGAAGCTGCTAGGCTTGCAGCCACTAAATGAAAAAACAATTCCAAATGGCCTTTTCTTTAAAGGTATCCCTCAAAATATGTCATCTGAGAGGGGTAGGTGGCATGGGTTGTACAGGGAGGTGGGAGGGACTTTCTTCTTTCCATCCTGTACTTCTGACTTATTTCTCTTCATCTAGACCTATGTTTTCACAGGAACAAATTTTTAGAGCAACAATCCTTTAACTCTGCATTTGAAAAATGTGTTGCAGTGCTGCCACCCTGTTACAAATAACTACCCAGCACTTCAGCCCTACAGGATATACATGGGACATTAGTTAGGTCCCAGTGGTCCTTTGTCTTTGGTTTAATGCAAGTTTCCATGACTGCAAAGGGAGACAGATCAGTCAAAGCCAATAGTTAAAACTGACAATTTGCACTCTGGTCACTGGCCTTAAAAATGTGATGTACCTTTAAATATTGAGATTGTTTGGTCACAGTGCTCTACTGCTGTGTCTTCATGCATGGCAGCCTTCTGTAAAAAAGTAAAGTATTATGGGATGCTGATCTGCAGTTCTGACTCTTTGCTGTTTACGGAGTAGTCTATTCAAATCCAGTAAGGTTTTTTTTATCCTAGCTAATGCACTATTAGTAGCGGTGAAAGCAGGGTAGGAGCTCTTATGTCATAGCCTAACTATGCATTTATATAAAAGTTTTATACAGAGATGGATAGAAGTGTTTAACAGAAAATGGAGCAATGGCTAAAACCTGTTATTTCTTCTAAATGCCTACTTCAACTAGAAAAAGAATCTGGATATGCAGAAACATCTTGATTCTCTAATGCTGACCTTGATTCTCCTGTGAATTATAGTCTGAGGCATTTGCTCACTGTTTCATTCAAGAGGCAAAGATGAGAGGAGTTTAGACACACCTAACAATCTAGTTTGCATAGATTTACATACAATTTTTAGAGAAAGCTTGTTTCTTACTGTAAGAATTGTTTAGGAAAAATGCTTTTTACTTCAAGCATATGATCTATATAACTGTTCTTCATCATTGATGCTAGTCTGTAGTACAGGTGTTTAAGACAGTTACAGACTTCCCCATTTAGAGCTATGGAGAAAGGAAATAGGAAGTAATTGCGAATTTTATTAAATGCAGGCAGAAAAGAAGCTTGGTTTTAATATTCACTTGTCACATGTGACAACATGGCAGACTTGTGTAGGGTGATCAAATGATGGAAGGAGGAATTGTTTCCTTTGGATGTTTTAAGGAAACAAAACACTGGAAACAACTGCAAGAAAAGCTGATGTCCAGGACTCTTGAGTCATGCTCTCTGACAGGCTTAATTGGGATGCACGTTATAAGCTTCCATTGAGCAAGTAACAATGGACTGCAATAAGTGGTTGTTGTAATTACTTCCTTTGAGGAAAAATGCCAGGCAGAAATTGATTTATTTAAATTTCACCTTTGACAATTAAAGGGTTCACTTAGTACAACAAAGGTTTGCTTTGGCGGACCTGCTACTTCACAAACATTTTAGGAAAGCAAAGCCCTGTCTGCTAAGGGAAACAAGGCACTTGTGAAGCCTGAGGATGGATATGTATGGATGCGTTATGTGAAAAAGAAAACTCTGGAAGTGGGTTTGATGTGTAAAGATTTGATGAGAGTAGAAAGAATCACAAATGAAAGCCCAAACTGCACCTCCTGATACAGGATGTATTGGAGAATTACAAAAATGGCCATTACAAAAATGGCTGGGTTGAATAGAAGTCTGATTACAGTGGTGACAGCCTGCACTCAGAGAGGAGAAATTACAGGAGAGTCTTAGAGACTGGTTCATTATTTGTGGGGATACTCTAAACCCTCCCTTTGGCTCAGTTTATTTTACAGTAATTCTGCTTGTTCCTCTGAGTACCGCTGACATAATCTGGGTACGAGACAAACTGAAAGCAGAAATAATGATGATGAGAAAGGTAATGGGGCTTTGTGGAAATAAGTGTGGTGAGTTGACTCTGGCTAGATGCCAAGTACCCACTAAAGCCACTCTATCGTTCACCTCCACAGATGGACAGGGGAGAGAAAATATAACAAAAGGTTTAGAGACTGAGATAAGGACAGGGAGATCACTCTTCAGTTATCAATACAGACAAAATAGATTCAATTTGAAAAAATAGTTTATTACCAATCAAAATTAGAGTAGAATAATAAAATAAAGATATACCCCAAATCTTAAAAACACCTTCCCTTCACCCCCTTTTATCCAAATTTGCAATGCAAATATCCTTGTGCACTCCAGTAATCAAACTTTCCTTCATGACCTCGAGGAAAACACAGCTGTATAGGGTTCTTTCTTGTCTTTTGAGATTTAAGTTGTCCTCTCATTTAAGTTGCAGTTGTAGGACACCCAAGTGAGCACCTTTACCAGTGTAAAGATGTTTTCCAATACTGTTTTGTGAGTGGTTTATAGGTTTCACCAGGGCTCCCTCAAACTCCTTGTCAGTTGTTCTTGCTTATGATGGTATGAGTCCTTATGGCAGCACACTTCTTCACGTGCTTGTGTTGTATCCTGACTGGCTGGTAAGCTCTGTATGTCTTCCAGGGATGTAAATGATTATGTACAGTTATCTACAGGGCTGTAAAGTTGTGGACTGGGAGCTGCAAGACAAAGAGCATTGGATTGTGCCTAAAAGCTGTAAAGCCAGTCCACAGACACAAGATTGAAGAATCTAGCCATGCAGCTCTGTGAAGTTAAAGGCAGTTGGGATGCTTTCCCTTGGGTTGAAGGTACAGCCACAGTGCCTTTGGAGAGTGCAAATGAAAGGTTATAAGAGAAAGGTGGACATAATTGGAAATGGAATGTCCTTCCTTGGATTACAGTAGTTAAACAGCTAAAATACCTTGCAGTAAATATTACTTTGGAATCGGTACCAAAGGACCAGGTTCAGAGCAGTGAAAAGGTTTTAACCCTCATTAAGTAGTAAGTACTTCACAGTTCATACCGTAGATAACCATATCTTTGTCCTTTCAGACATCCTCCTCTGATTTAAATGCCACTGTGTTCAGAAAAGTCTCCTGCTAATTGCTGGTCTTAAATATCTGCCTTACACAGCTTCCAGCACTGTGTGTAAAATGATTTGATCAATATTTTATGCTGGTGGCTTCTTTAGAGGCAGAACCATCGATTCTAAGAGTTTAAATCAAAGATAGAGGACTGTCATCACTCAACAACAGTAATTACCTCATCGTAATTAGAGTTAGACACTTTGTAATAAGTAATAACGGTAGAATACAAAAATGATAACTGGAGGCTTTTATAATTAAAATTGCTAATGGTGAGTCATAAGCAGCAGCTGAAATGGAGGAAATGAAAGATGCATCTGTGTAGCACTTTCAGCAGCCAGATCTGCTTCTGCTTAAACAGGAAGCAGCCAGGTTATCAGAACAATGTTTCTGCTTCAGAGAAATAATAGGCAGCTGTAAAAAGAACCAGTACCTGTCCTCCTTGCAGTGAAGTGTGTGTCTGTCTGATGAAGCTGAATACGCTCTCTTTCCAGATGAAGTTTTTTACGTAACAAAAAAGGAGGATAGAGATGTAATGACAAAATTACTTATCTCTGATGTAGATAACAGATTGAGAACTGGCTTTGGAGAGAATTATTGCTTACCCTTCATGTAGACTTCCCTGCACCCTTGAATTGATGGAATTTCAATTGTCCGTGGATGACCATTTTCAGGTGCACTGTCAGTGCACCGGTGACTTTTGCCTTCTCTATGTGTATATGCTCTTTGCTGGGAAGATCACGCTCCCCCCAACCTTCTGGAGACTATTGCAAGGAAAACATACCATACAGGTTATTTAGCCTCAGTTTCTGTGATGTTAGGAGGCTTATGTAGACAACAAAGATGAAAATACTTTGCACTTCAGGAAGAAGTTCTTGAGACCCTGTCAATTTACTACTAGCAGTTTAGCATCTGTAACTTCTGTCTTACAGTTGTGAAGAGCACAGAATTAATTTAAATATGACAGACTTCCTCGGCTGAGGTCTCTGCTCTTTCAAACTCTATATAAATTTCCACAGAGAATGAGCACAAGATGTTTTCACTTGTGACAGAACTTAACATTCCTTCCTTCTTTGCCTGCAGGCAAGGATTAGAGCAGGTTCAAGGCACGAAAGTACCGGACATAGCTACTATATACTTCTGGGCATTGTTTTCTGTGCTCGTTGTAGGAATGAGAAGATTTACATTGTCAGAATTGTATCACAAGATTCATACTAATGTAATTTCTGAGTTAATAAGACTGCTCTTATTTTGCTCTTAGCTCAGAATACTCTTTCTAATCCTTTCCCCTGAAGATGAGAATCTTGGAAGTATAACTTCTCACAGTGACAGGTTTTCTATCTGTTTAAAAGTCTCCTTCTTTCATATACTTGTTTTCTTCCTCCTATTCCTTTTGGTGTCCTGGTTGTTGATTAGAAAGCAATTAACACTTGTTGTGGAAGCAAAGGTTTAACTCAGAATGACATCAGTAGCTGTCACCATTCAGTCCTCCATTTCTTAACAGATCCAAAGACTTTTTGGTTAGTAAATCATAAAGTTAGAAGTCAGGAAGTGTACAAACCCCTCTCTCGTGTGCCATTAACTGGAGAAGACATCATCCAAGTCTAACTGTTTGGTGTTGTTTTTTTCTTCCTCCGGAACTGGCAACTTTCTGCCTGCCTCCTTATCTCTCTGGTGCCTTCTCCCTGTTGCTCCTTCTTCCTTGTTTCTTTCCTAATCTTTGTTTCTCTCTCAGCTACACACTCTTAATATTCTTGCAGAAAAACAGTTTTCTTTCTCATTTCTATCAGCTGGTTAACTGACCTTTAGAGGTAAATAAAAGCAACACTAGTAACCATACCTTTTTTTTGCCTCTATTTGTAATTAATAATGTAGTATTCACGGGAATACAGGAAGCATGACCTCCCTTTCCCAATGCTGCAAATGTTTTGCCGCCCACATATCCGCCTCTTTGGCATATTCCTTAAGCAGGGGTGACTAAAATCATTTTGTGACATCAATAATCTGTTGCTAGCAAAGAATCCATTGAATGTAGGTACAGGAGAGCCATTGAAATACCTGAGAGATCATTATGTCTGTTTTTAAGGACCCATCAGTGCTTTCCTGTCCTACTGGTTGTTTCAGCCTAGTGTTATTATGTTTGACAATTGTTTCTGACTGTGCTCACCCTTGTAGTCAACATAGTCTCTGGTAGTTACATATCTCTGTGATGTTTTTTGTCCATCTGCAGCTGATTTACAGCCTCATTGCCCTTATCTGTAGATCAGTACTAAGGCAAAGGCCAGTACTATAAACCAAGCTTCACAGAAATTAATTTAATGTGGACAGATTTTATTATGGCTAAAATTTTCTGAAGATTTTTTCATACTGTCATAGAATCAACTAGGTTGGAAGAGACCTCCAAGATCATCCAGCAGTGGTGTGGTCATCTCAGGAATGCTAAAGTAACCATAATAGATAGGAGCAGGAAGAGAAGCAGTTTCTGTCATGAATTTGAGAGTATTACATGAAGTAAGAGGAAAAAGTAGAGATTTTAGTAGTGGTAGAAAAACAGTGCTTATGTCCTGCATGAAACAAAGTACTGCTATGAATCCACTTATTTGATTTTGCTTGTAGTTTCAGGTCTTGAAAAAGGGATATAATATCATCAGAAACTGTTTATTCATCCAAAAAGCTCTGCAACCCAACAGTAAAACATGAAATGCTTTTAAATGCTCGCCCTTTCCACTACCCTGATGGAAAAATGAAGTATAGTAAACCATGTAAATGACAGCATGTGGTGAAAGAGAAAGCAGTGCATTAGCAATTCCCATGGCTGCTGTTTTATATTAAAAAATGAAGTTTCTTTTTACCAGAGGCGAAATTTTGTTGTATTATTCCATGTTTCACCTGGAAACTTCAGTATATTATTTGAAGTTAGATATATTTCACAGCCTTGGGGGTTTTGTTTGGTTGTTTTTTAAAAACAAACAACAAAACAACCCCCACCAACTTAAAAAAAAAGCTCAATGAAACATAATGACAATGAAATAGGGATGTTCCACCAGATTTTTGCTGGTGTGTAATGTATACATGTTGTAAGGAACATCAATAATTTAAAAATACTGTGACACTGGTCAAAATAATTCATGTTAGTTGCTTCTCAAAGCATTTCCCAGAATCCAAGGATGTCAGCTTTGCAGAAACATCTCGAATAAGAAAGGACTTTAACATCTTGGGATTACATATTTGTTGGAAAGCCTGTTTGGTTTTTTTTTTTTTCAGAAGTGATACTGCTCAGTTGTTCCTCAAACTATGTTTAATTCGTCTATATTAAAAAATATATCCTGATATCATTTGCTTTTAAGACTTCCTTTCATCCAAAAAAGCCCCAGCTTGTGTCCAAGAGCGTTCTGATGCTAGATCAAGCTAAAAGGGTAATGTAATCACAGTCTCTGCTAGGAGCTTGTTGTTTGTTTGCTAGATACAAAAATAAAAGACACGGGAGAAAAAATCTCTCTCTCTCTCTATATATATATATAAAAATTATAATTCTAGCTTAATACTGTGAGAGGTTTGCTTTTCAGAAATGAAAAGCTAATGACCCATGTAATTAATAAATTAAATGGTTTTATTCACTTCTCACAGGTTTTCTTGCAGAACGACTCAGAAAGGGAGCAGCTTGTTTAATTGTGGAATGTCCTGTTGAAGCGGATGTTTATCAGTCTCCCAAATGTAATATTTGCTGTCAAAGCTGCCGTGCAAAACGTGTGGATTTGGCTTCCAGTGGAAGGAGTTGTAACTAAGCAGCCCCTTAATTAGTATTTTGTCACATCTCTCCTCAGGCAGTGTTTGTCTGGGAGCGTGTTACTGCTATGCAGGGTATGAGGATGTCACAGTTAATTTTATTTAAGAAAGACTGAGACTGTCATCTTTGCACAGGGAGAGATGTGCCCTACAGACCACCAGTCTGCCTTAGGAGCCAGTTCTGCTTTGAAAGCTGCCTGCCACTGATATTTCTTTTGTTTAGCATTTACTTCGGTGAGACTTGAGAAGTTTTATTCTGGTGCTAGGTTTACAAACTAGCTGGACAGTGCTTCTACCTCTTCGTGGTATTGTCACTTCAATATTTTCCCCCTAATTTCTGTTTTGTCAAGATCTTTGTCCTTTGGAGCAGCAGCATGAAGGGGAAAGTAAAACCTTGCAGATAACTCTCTCCATGTCTGTGTAGGCTTCAAAAGTTGAGGGGCTGATCATGTAGTCTTGGACCTTTAGCATATGAAATCTGTCGATGCAGCGTAGACTGATGTACACACTTCTTACTGCAGTGAAAGTTAGTGGGGTTTGAGTGCTGCTTGTTAGTTACTTGGTGACAGTTCTAAGATATCTGATTTCATAAAGCAGCTTTTCTCAGACTGGACTAAATTTCCTGATGAAAAGCAGCTTCAGTGGCAGATTTGGAGAGAAAATTTAACTTCAGTCAAAGCAATTCTATTGATGTTGTTTGTGGTATGTGTCTAACTTCAGAGAAGGCCAATTTGGCTGAAAACAAGTTTGTTTTTGATAAAGATAAAATACATATGGATTACAATGTAACATAATGTTAACTATGGTTTCATTCCACATTGAGCAGATTTTTTGAGGTCTTCAAACCTACAAATACCGAGTGTATTAAGTTCTCTGTTCTTGTTCCTTTGTGGCAGCCAAAACACAAGAATAAACATTTGCACTTTTTTGCTTTAGGTTATAGAATCATAGAATGATTTCGGTTGGAAGGGACCTCAAAGATCATCTAGTCCCAAACCCCCACCATAAGCAGGGACACCTCCCACTAGTTGTCCTGGTTAGGTTTTTGTTTATTTGTATAGGTCTCTGTGTTTGGGGGGGGGAAATGTTTTCAGAACAGAATGAACTCTTCAGTTTTCTCATCTTGTAGCAGAGATCTGATATCACTGATACTGTGAGAGAAAGGGTTTTTTAAGAAACTAACCAAACCAAGATGCTCCTAATGACTGAAGATTGTTTAAATGCCTGGAAGCTGGCTTATATATTCAAGTGAAGATTACTAGGCTTGACTAAAACTCTTCTGACTTGTGCAGAAGGCCAGGTAATATAACCACTGATTAGTGCAAGAGGAAGATGAAACATACACAATGAATTACAGCAACAGTACTGGAGAAAGTAAGAAGGTCTTCATGCGGGATGTTGTGTTCTCTCTTTAAATGGCAACAAATCTGAAAAGTGCTTGCTTACAATCAGAACTAATTGAATTCTGAGATTTAATCTCCAAGGCACTGTGAGAATGCATTTCTATAGGAAACCTGACTGTTTTTATTGACTGGGGACTTTAGGACATAGGGAAGCATTTGGGGAAACAAACTGAAGCACTTTAGTGTCTTGCCACAAAATTAACACACTCACAATCGTTGTGACAAGCAGGAGTACCACAAAGAGTTATTGTGTTGTGTTTTCCTGATTGAATCTGCCCTGCAAATATGAAAAAGTAGAATTTCAATCTTATTTTAATCACAGCAGAGCAGTACAATGCAAATGCTACTGACTCTGCCTCATTTGATATGCACACGTTACAGAAGGGAACAGCAAAATAACAACTTGCTCTGTTCCCTGAGAGGTTGTAGGTAGAAACTATAGTCAGTGCTAGCAGTAGGTGCACTATCTCTTACTAATGACAAAGCTTTTCAGTCAGGAAGCCCTGGATTTTTCTCACTACTACACTATTTAGGAACTTCTGACATATTGTTAGCAGATCTTCTCGTGTCTCAGCCTGTATCTTTGAGTTTTCACAGACAAATAGGAGCCCTCAGGATGAGTCAGTTGGTGAGGCACCTGGTTGTACCAGTCGTGTCTATTCTTCTATTGAACACTCAGGGATGGGGCTTCCTAGAGGTCCTGGACAGACTGACTGTTGTTTTGGCCAAGCAGATTGCTTGGGGCTGGTGTTCAAAGGACTGGCTGAGCCCTCCTGAGCATGCAGCAGCCACTTAAAAAGTGCCTCAGGTATGTGACAATCCAAGTGTTGTTGGGAAAGTCCTAGTGAAGCTGGGTGCAGAATGTCTGGTTCAGCACAATTTCTGCCTTGGCAGTGGTTGAAAAAGTGCATGGTTTGGTATGATTAGGTTTGAAACACAATGTGCAAGTGACAAGTCTGATGAAGAGAAAACCAGGGTTTTGTCTATCCCCTACTAATGATCCTAGCTACAAACCAAGCTGCAAACTCACCTATAGCTCACGTGTTGGGAAGCATGGTCTTTATACCAAACAGGTGAAGCAAAAGAGCCTCTTTGACTTGAAGTCAAGAGAACTGGAATATTTCCCCAGTTGTATCACACATTCTGATGCATAAATAAACCCAAGTTTTCAAATTCCCTATCAAATACTTGATGTCTCAAGTTGGCAGCTCAATTTCCATCCCTTGTTTTCCTGGATCTGCCCCAAGCATCCAGAGTGGTGTCAATGCATTTGTAAGTTCACTACCCAGTACTTCACTTTTCTATTATTACAAAGCCAAGACTGCTCACATCAGGTCCAACTGTACATGCTGACAGTTTCCAGCTGGTGGTGATGATAATGTTTTCTCTGTTTTCACAAACTAGGTCTTTTGCTTATAACAAGTCTACAGTTGCCATTGTATCAGTATCTGTCTGTGGCCACTCTGTTTGTTTTTATCATTGGTCTGCCTTAGTAGTTAATTGAGCCTCAGGGATTTCCTATGAGAGCCACTGAAGAGCAAAGACAGAGGAGCTATTTGGCGGGGGGGGAACCCCAAAGGTAAGGGTAAGGAAAATTGTTGCAGCCATCTATTGTCTAATACAGTTCTCCTACTTCAAGCTCGGATAGTTGGCTCAATGATGAAGTCTGTTACAGGCTTTCCTGTGATGCAGCGTGGTAAGGTCTGTCATAATTAGGAATCTCTGTTAGTTATGGGGTATCTAAGTTATTCTTTCTGCAATTCAAGAGATGTCAAAGTAGTTTATAGCACATGATGTATCTCATGGAAAGAAGGAATTATTTGTAGGAGAATTTTCTTCATCTCTCTTCTTTAAGAGAGCCTGTGAGAGTCCTAATATATTGAATATGTCTGAAAGCGCCAACAAGCAGAAGCAAATTTTCTGAGCTGGGAGGAAATCCTAGTGTGTACTTGCAGTGTGAGACCCACAGCTTCACTGCTGGACATGTGAGATGCAAGTGTTTTCTGAAGTTCAGCCCATATGTACATTGTCTACTCATGGCCTTATAAACTCATTTGCCTTATAATCTGAGATGTTTGAAGTTTGTTCAGATACATAGAAAATGTCTGTTTCGACAAGCTTGTGACATTGTTCTCCTCAAAACATTCTCCCTGTGCCTCATTCTTTGTTTGGGAACATCTTCCAATTGTTAGGAAATAGTTGGCTTGTTTTTTGTGGTGATATCTGACTCAAGAATTCCCCACTGAGATATTGTTCTCCCTCATTGCTCTCCTTTTATGTATTTTCATGTGTTGTTTTTCTCTTCAAAGTATTCTTCTAACATATAAATTAATTTCACTTTCTAGGTTTTTGTTTTCCAATCTTCCATAAAAATTGGAAGGCTTGTAAATTAACTTCTCTCTTCCTGTTTACTTCAATTCTGGTTCAGATTATTAGCTGCTACTTTGCCTTTCCCTTCATGCAAAGAGGTAACACAGCCATCCATAATTCAAAACCGAGGGTTGAGCTTGAATCACATTCCATCTCCTCCTATAATGCACTTTTATTCCATTAAGTAGACAGTCAAGTAGAAAAGATCAGAAATAATAGTGCAGCTGTGACTCTGCTACTCTGAAATTAAGTATGGAACTCTAGGGTATATCCTTTCTTTGATTCATGTGTATGTGTCCTACAAATTAAGGGCTTAGATGTTCAGATCAAAGTGAGAATATTCAGTACTTCATCATGCATTTTCCATGTCAAGTGGAAGCTGAGTTTCAGTAAGCAATGGTTAGTGAATTTGGCATCTTGACTGCAAAAAACCTGCAACCATAAAATCAGCAGCCACTTCAGTCAAATATAGTTCAGGGATATTTCTGATATTCTAAATAAAACAATAGTGTCCAGAGACATTTATGGGCTAAGCTGTGTTTAGAACAAGACATTTTTTCACCAAAGGTACTAAGTAGTTGAGCTGTGTGAGTCTTTCAGAAGCAATTCCAAATGATCAGAGTGTTCATAGGGAGGAAGTTACGTATGGTGGAATAAGGAAGCTCTGCTGAAGAATTTGAGAAAATCAGGATGTTCTTGCTATGTGTCACTTAACTATTTATAAGTTCCTCCAGCTGAGGAACTGCTTAGAGCAATCTCACATCTGAAGCTCTCCACTTAGTGTGTAACCATCATGTAGCTGTGAAGAGCTCGAATGTATTGCTTGAAAGTGTCATAATACTTAACATCAGAATATTTTCATTCAAGTCAGCAGCACATGAACATCTCTGGTTTATAAATATTGTCAGTATTCTCCACTGCCCAACTCCTACTGTATCCACTGTGAGACTGATGAGGAAAAAGAAGTGCTGTTGACTAATGACTAAAATGACTCTTGAAAGATTCTAATTAGTTTTATTCCAACAGTTAAATTCCCTGAAGAGTTTCAAACAACTTACTTATGAGAGAAAGTGAATGTGGTACCACCAATTATCCCTTTCTAAAGGTGAAAATGGGATCTTGCAATCATTTCTACCACAGGACAATTAATGGATTGCTCTCAATCTTTGCTTTCTTCCCTTCAAAAATATATAAAATACTGTTATGGTGAAGTCCAAATGCCTCCTTTAGCTTTTGTGAGTTGAAGAGATTAAGGGATGGTGTATAACAAGGGTAGTTTAAATTACTTGGAATACATTCTTGTAGTTAATGGTCTACAGGTGAACTGACAGATGTGTTCCTTTGGCAGAGTCTCACACAGCTCACCCAAGAGTTTTACATTTTGTCAAATCTTCAGATGCTTTCTGTAAATGATGTGAAATGTGTATGCTCTCATCATGCCAGCTACACATCCTAAGTGCTTGTTTGTACTGGCCTAGAGTAATTTTCCTGAGTAAGCTCCTCTTTTTTTTTTTTATTTGACAACACTCCCTGTGTTTTCTCTCCTATGAAATCACACAAGATCAGTGGTAAGAAATAGCACAAAGTGTTTGCTCAACACCAGCAAAGAACTGGTGCAGTAGCCCAGAAACTACTCTGCCAGAGCAGCACTCACATTTCTATCTGCTGTAGCTGACAATTATCAGTTCTACTGATTCAAATGTCTGGTGATTCAGCCTAAAGATGCAGCATATTTTCATTATCTCCCTTAGGCTTTCAAACTCCTTTGACACACCCCCTCCATCACTTTTTTCATGAGTGGATTCCAAAAGTCCTGACTCTCACATCTCATTAACCTTTTAGAAATTTGCCATGATAGCACATTAAAAGACCATGGCACTGCAGCGCAGATTATGCTAGTCTTCTGCAGTGAGTACTGAAATCTGATAGTCTGACCAAGACATTTTCCCTCTTTTCTTTTGAATCACTTGAAATATCAATATCCCAATTTTCTACCAGAGTTATTTAAGGAGGAATTGCACCTATGATATACTAATGAGTTGTCCCTAATTAAAACCAACCATTAGAGAGAAAGCCAATTACATTCATTGAGATTGTTTTACGTAATGAAATTATACACACCAAGACACTGAATTGGTTTTGATTTCACTGGATGTCAGAGCTGAGCTCAGCTCCTGGGGCAGTGTGTGCCCACTGATAGGAACAGACAAATCCTGACCTTTTAATATATCAGGTTCCAGTACTGATGTGGTGGTTTGAGTGTTCCCCCCCCTGCCACACGCTTTAGAAATCACCCAGCCTAGACTCAGCCAGCTCTGGAAATATGAATGAAGCTTATATTTACAGCTAGCACAATATACAAGCAGATATTTACAGTATATACAGTTGTTATATACAGAAATAAACAAGGTAAAAAGGTAATACAGAAACACAACTCTCCTCCCAGAAACCTGAGTCCCCAGGAGGGGCTCTCAGACACCTCCTCACCTTCCCCTTACCCCTCTCAACCTTACCACAGTCCCAAGGAAGGATGGAGGCCAGAAGGTTAGGAAGCAAAGTGGATTAGTCCAAAATGGAGGGTGAGGTTAGAGAGTAAGATGCAGCCCAGCCAGTTCCCAGTCAGCAGCCCAAGTGAGAGAAGTGCCGAGTGTCTTATCTGTGTTTTGCTTTCCTTTTTACACATCTCAGCAAGCCAATGAGGGAAGTAGACATCACCAATGTTTTCCTTTCACAGCCTGTAATCTAGTTCTCCTCACCAAAACATTCTAGCTAGCTTCAAATTAGCACAACTGAGGAGGTAAACATTTCTCAGTACCTTTGGTTATCTTATTGTTTCAAATAGATAGTGGTAGAATGGGAACATGAGAGGTACCCACATAATTCACGAGGATGCTGTGAATGCAATTAAAAGTCACTGAACAGCGTTGCGCCTGAGACTTACTCTTTAATATCAATGCTGTATTTCTTCTCTTTAATGGCATTTAAGATTTCTGCTTTTCCTGCATAAAGATGACTGAAGGAGACTTTTTCAGTGAGTTCTTATTTTTTTATTTTTCAAAGATCAGTATATTTGTGCTGTATTTTGTGACTCCTGAGATATAGGAGGGGACCACTGTTCAGAGAGGAACGAAGCAATCAGTGGATCTGCAAGGGCAGGGCAGCTTTATTTCTGATACCAACAAGCCACGAAGATGATCAGAGGGCTGGAGCACCTCTGCTATGAGGACAGGCTGAGAGAGTTGGGGCTCTTCAGCCTGGAGAGGAGAAGGCTTCGAGGAGACCTTAGAGTGGCCTTCCAGTATTTGAAGGGAGCCTACAGGAAGGCTGCGGAGGGACTATTTACATGGTCTAGTAATGTTCAGGACGAGGGGGAATGGGTTTAAGCTGGAAGAGGGGAGATTTAGACTGGATGTTAGGAGGAAGTTCTTTACAGTGAGGGTGGTAAGGCACTGGAACAGGTTGTCCAGGGAGGTTGTGGATGCTTCCTCCCTGGAGGTGTTTAAGGTCAGGCTGGATGAGGCCTTGGGTGAGCTGCTCTAGTGGGAGGTGTCCCTGCCTGTGGCAGGGGGTTGGAGCTGGATGATCCTTGAGGTCCCTTCCAACCTAAACCATTCTATGATTCTATAAGCTCACTCTTGCAAAACCTGACACACTTGATGATCTTGTATGAATGAACTGCTCACACCCTGTCACAGGCTGCCTTTGTGGGCAGAGTGAGGTGGACAGGCAGAAGGAGGGGCTAGAGCAGGATATCTATGTGTATCTTTTTGAGGACATGCTGTTGGTAGGACAAACTGCTGGACTTGAAGAGCAAGATAAACAAGATGGCTTGGGATGAAAAATTACTTTCTGAAACATGCTTCCAGGCAGCACAGATAACTGTGAGGATATGCTAGTGAGGGACAATAACTCCCTTGACAAGAAATGTGTCTGTTCTGGGAGAGGTTACAACAATGATGATTTAATAGACAAGATTAGTGCTAATGAATTATGAGCACTTCATTTTAACCAAGGGATTAGTTTTCAGAGTTGGCACTGTCTCTGAAACTGGGTGTTCTGAGCTGGAGCTGAGGTTGGTTGGGAAATGTAGTGGGCTTGAAATTGCCAGGATCTGTGTATTTTAAAATTTGGTACTAACCTGAAAGTGATTAGTGTGCTGACTTTGCAAAACCAGTTTATTATGAACTTAATGGGACATCTTAATAATACTTTTTCTCTACTAAGTTGACTTCAGGAAATAAACATTCAGCTAATGTTAACTTTTTCTTCTGCACCTTACTATGCTTCATTTTGGCATTTGTAGGAATAGCAATTGCTGGGTATTTGAGAAAGGGAAGAAACAGTGACTGATAGAAAGTGTTATCATTCAGAATCCCTCAAATTACAAAATCCAGGGTTTGACCGCCTCTGCAGAAATGCAAGATATGAGAGCAAAAGCAGGCCAAAGCCGGTCAATGGCTTCCTGTGTATAACTGCTCAAATACACAAGAATGAAAAACAATTCTGCTGGGAATCAAACAAATGCTCAGTATGGTGTAATTATGCAAAGTTAGGAAAACCAGAGCTGGATACCTATCACTTCTCTAGATATATTTTGGTAACTTTCTTGTTATGCTGTACAACAAAATGCCAAAACCCAAACCAAACTAATCCACTTGTCAGAGCTGAAACTGCTAGCTGTCTAAACTTCTCATCCAAATCCTAAGTCTGGACAACTAGAAAAGTAAGACTTGCTATGGCTGAGGAGGAAGGTCATGTCTCAGAATATTAGAGAAATTCAAATCCATACACCAGCAGGTCTGACAAATGTATGAGCAGACCACCAATGCAAAGAATTTGCCACGCAGAGTTTAGTTAGGCTGCTGATGTGGAAAGTAGCTGTAGACTTGTGGAAAGTACTGAAGCTGTAACTTTCCTACCTGTCTACTGCTGTAGAGGTGTCCACTGGCCTTTTTGTGTGCTCCTTGATGAAACCCTAGTGCTTCAAAGGGCTTCCTTCCTTTTAAATATTCATTTCATGCACAATTTATGCCACTGGCATGTAGACCGAACTTCAGTACTGCTGGTGCCCTGATGGCCTCATGCTGCCATCCGCTGACTGTGCGGTTTTCACCCTTTTAACGTTTCACTAATTGCTGATGCTTTCCTGCTTCCTTTTTCATTCCTGCTGGATCATCCTTTTGAGAACTGGTTCATCAGCAGTGCCAATAGCAAAACAAGCTAGTTATAATAGCAGGAAAGAAAGAAAAGTGGTTCATAATTCCTCACTGGTCTTTAAAGAGGTCTTTTAAAGAGACTTCTTTTTCTTTCTGTCATAATTACTTCCATTGTTTTCATCGACTTCTATGCTGTTTTTTTCAGCATATGAGTGCAATGCACGTTTTTATTATCCATTATTTATCTTCCATATTGTGTCAGAAGCCTTGAAGCTGTGAGAGAAGGCTATTTGCAGCCTAGCATTTGGAAAGGTAGTTGTACGAGCTGGCTTTTATTCTTAATACTACTCCTTTGATAATTCATTCGAGGTGAATTTTCAGCACTTGCCTTGCCCTTGTGTTTCTGGCACAGACCAGTCATAACATATGCCTCATTATTAATGTCATGTTACAGATGTGATCATTTTGGAGCTTTTCTGATTAAATAGTGATTTCTCTCCTCGTTTCATGAGAGAAAAGGTTTGAGCCAGTCATACCTAAAAAGTAGTGGGCTTCTCTTGAAAGAGCTACTACTAACAGGTGAGACTTGCTTTAAAGATTTGACTTTGGATTTGCTTTACCTTATGAACTAGCTCAGTCAAGTTGCTGCTCAGTTATAAAGTCAGAGGTGGTTCACAGGAAAGCAATTGGAGTGGATATGACTTAAAGAATCATAGAATGGTTCGGGTTGGAGGCGACCTCAAAGATCATCTGGTTCCAACCCTTCGCCATAGGCAGAGACACCTCCCACTAGAACAACTTGCTCAAGGCCTCATCCAACCTGGCCTTGAACACTACCAGGGAGGGTGCAGACACGGGCAACCTGTGCCAGTGTTTCACCACCCTCACTGGAAAGAACTTCTTCCTAACATCTAGTTTAAGTCTCCCTACTGCCAGTTTAAACCTATTACTTCTTATCCTGTCATTACAAGACCTTGTTAATAGTCCCTCCCTAGCCTTCCTGTAGTCCCTCTTCAGATACTGGGAGGCCACTCCAAGGTGTCCTCAAAGCCTTCTCTTCTCCAGGCTGAAGATCCCCAACTCTAGTAGCCTGTACTCATAGGGTGGATGCTCCATCCCTCTAAGCATGTTTGTGGCCCTCCTCTGCACTTGCTCCAACAATTGACTGTCCTCCTTGTGTTGGGTAACAACCCAAAATGTAAAGAAGATGTTTTAGTGATAAGTACCACAACATAAATCTCTACAAACAGAGCCCTGGGGTGGGGATCTTTGGACTCTTGTTAGTGCCAGCAGAGAAAGAAAGGTTCTATTGCCCTGCAGGTGGGTGTGCAAGACCAGCCAAGCAGTGTCACAACCCACACTGCTCTCCTGTGTGCTGACAACCAGATCCTTTCTTTTCAGAAGTGAAAAAGGTATCACTTGGTCTTTTCTAATGATGGTGCTATTCATCCAGTCACTTCTATATAATAAGCCACTTCTATACAATAAACCCAAGGAAATGTCAGATTGATTTTCTCACAAAAATCCTTTTGAAACAGACTGCTCTATCCCAAACCAGTGCTGACTGGTTGCTCTTCTGGAAAGCCAGACTGCAAAAATCTCTAGCCCAGAGATCTGCCTGGGCATAGCAGATTGTTAAATGTTTGGGATGCTGTTGACCAAAAGCAGAGCAGCAGTAGCAGAAGGCCAGTGTTTGCCTTGTCCATGGTTACAAAGCCACCTCTTTCTTTCCTCCTTTTCATTTCTGGGTTGCAGTGCAGCCACACCTACAGCTTGCATTAACATTTATTTTCCTGAGGCAGAACCCAGAATCCAGGCAGAGTGTCTCAGTAGGGATGTGTAGGATGGTCTGCAGTCATTGTTTCCATCTTGCTCCACATCTGGGATGCTGCTGGATATTGTTATCATTACGGAAGAGAGGAGAGAAGGATTTATCCCACTGGTCAGGTGCTCAAGAGTGTATATAAGTGACTTCATATTTATACACAGATGAATGAACCTATAGATACAAATCACAGTATCACCAAGGTTGGAAGAGACCTCACAGATTGTCAAGTCCAACCCGTTACCTCAGAGCTCAAGGCTAGAGCATGCCTGTTTAGATATCTATTTAAAGATGTGGCCTAAGAATTATGGAAGAGTGTGAGACTAAGAAAGAAAAGAGATTTTTTTATGCTTTTCAGTCTTGTATTTAGTCTATTACCCAGCTTCTTTCTCTGAATTTCAGCTTTCTGGACTGCATTCACTCTATTTCAGAATCTGTACCCAAGCTAACATGTGCGTTCACAAAGGATGATTTCTGTAGCTACTTGACTCCTGTCAAAGGATAAATTTTCAGCTTCACTTTATGTATTTGCATGCTGGAAGTAACTTTCCCCTCTTATTTGCTGTAGTGTGCAAATTGCCATCAGACTCTGTTAAAAGCTTTGGTTAGCATGTACCACAAAGCAGTGTTTCTTTCTTGGTCCCAGTACCAACTTAAAATGCTTTTTAGTCTCGTAACGGCTTATTAAAAGAATATATTGTTTGCATTGTCCCTCCCAATTTAGCTACAGCTGCCAGCCTTAGCACTGAGAGTCAGATCCCCTGCAATTATTACTTCAAATTAAGACAAATACAACTTTGGGGGACAGCTTATAATGATTTCCACTTAGCATCCAGTAAGACAAATTTGCTGTTATTTGAGCTGGCTGAAGATTTTCCAGGAAAATGAGTAAAACCTCAATTAAAGTGAATTGAATGTTCTGAAGATGTGTCAATTAAAACAAAATTCTGCTTCAGACTGGTCCCTTTCTCATCTTGCCTGAAGGACTCTTACTCAGCCAGACTCTAGACTCCTTTGCTGTGGGTGATGAAAGAGCGCTCAGATTGGCTTTCTGCCTCATTCCCCCATATGCAGACTTGTCGATTGTTTGAACCAAAAGATTTACACCTACGTTTGTGTCTGACTGCCTAGCTCTGAAAGTGCCTCTCCTGCACCCTGTGGGAAGAAGCTCCATAGCATCATGGAAGCTCAGAAGCTTCCACTGCAAGTTTTCTTCAGGAAATACTAGGGTTACTATATCTCCAGAAGCCCCTTCCACCTCTCTCCATTTGTGTCTTGACCTCACCATCCTTTTAAGTGACAAAACTCTTGTCCTCTGGCTGTGGCTGTATTCTTACTAGCTTTTGTTGTACCTAGGCACAACAAGGTTAAGAAGGCAAGGAGAAAATTATAAAGCCTTGTGATTTCCATGGACAATTAATGCATCAAAATTTGAAGCACACTTGCTTAAATTTCCTTCTCCCTTCTAGTTTTTTTCAAAAAGAAACAGGTTGAGAGAGACTCAGGGGAAGATCAGGTTGTACATGTGCTGAGGCAGCACAGGTCAGAAAGGGAAGCATCACTTCATCTCATCCTGCCAAGCCACTGGAGCAAGTAACTGTTGAGCCATTAGCTCAGCAATACAGGTAAAGGATTGTAGCTCTTCAGCTTCACAAACAATTGCATCTCCAAAACTAACAGGTCTGTGGTGGTGCAGGACATATGATACAATGAATATCTACTGGAATTTTTTTTTTTGTATTCTTAATATATAAATTATTCAAGAGGCCCCACATGTGGGAGCTGGGAAGCAGTGTTTGCAAGGGAGTATGTTGCTTTCAGTATTGCTCCTTCATATCTGTTCCTGTTTGCAGCAGGAGATGTGACACCTGGTGACAGAGGGTCTGGGTGCAGCCCTAGAGTTAATGATCTCTCCTTAGTGTAATGTTGCTTTCAAAGATGATCTTCTTTGCTGTCATTGGGATGTCTCCCTTCTTCCTGACAGTTTGACATATTCCTTCTCTCTGCATCTCTGTTAAGCACTGTTACCACAAACAACATCATTCTGCTGTGCTGAAATTGAAAAAGGAAGAGTAAACAGTGCAGGCTTGACAGACAATTTTTCAGAATAAATGTAAATGTCTGGGATGAGAGAGAATGATAATTGACAAGTGAAATTCCTTCTTTGCGATTGCTCTGAATCAAATCGATAAGCTCAAGTGTAAGCTAAGGCAGCAAGTGTTATTTCAGTCTTACAGCAACCCTTCACGTTTGCTGTGACTATAATTGGAACTGGGAAAACAAGATGCTGAAGCTAAGAGTAGCAGTAACATTTGATTATTCATATTCTGAAGTAAAATTTCTACCATGGTAAAAATGCTGCTCTTTGGTGGCAAGTACAATGAATAAAGAAGAGTGAGTCACTGACAGTAGTTACTAGAAAACTTTAAAACAAAAGCAAACAGGGAGAATTAGGTCGTTACTGGTTTTGTGTGGTGAGATCATAAAATCTCATGGCAAAGAGACTCGGGCAGCACATCCTCTCTGACAGGTGTGTTTGTGCCAGATGCTCTGCCTGGAGGATGACCTAGCCTAGCAATGGCTGCCATTCTTCTGGATGCTTCCCTAAAACTTGGGCTGCCATATACTGCTCTGGCTCACTCTGAGATTTGGCTCATTTGTAGCACTGAACCTAGATAAAGTAATACAGTGAAAGGTTGTTTGGGTGGGGTTTTTTTGAGTGCTGTATCAAACCTCTTCTACTTGTGCTGAGAGCATGAAAAGGTTTTCCTAACATAGTGCTCACATGGGTCATTTTGTTTTCTGAAATGCAGGTAAGATCTGCCAAGAAAGCTGTTCCATTTCACATGCTAAGAAACAGAATGGGCGTGAACATGTGGTACATACACAAAATACAAATAGAAACCCCTCAGTTTCTGTGGCAAAGAGTGTGGCACTGAGGATCTTGGGGTTTAGTGATCTAACTGCTTCTATTCAAACTGATTCTGTTTAAAAAGCTGCCAGCTGAGAAATAGCCACAGACATGTCCTACCATGCATTCTTACAGTGATGTGAGCCAGTGCAGGTTACTTTGTGACCAGCTGTGTCTGATCACTAGAGTGTGTGCCAACTCAATTGCCTTCCATTATGCAAGAGGAGGATGTGATAAACGGGGATTTCAAGCAGCGTTTCTTCCTTTGGGTTTCACTGATATGCTGATGTTAGTGTAGATAGGAATGTATGTATTATTTTAATGCACGGAGTGCTTATAGTTTAATCTTACATGTTTCTATATTTACAATTGCCTTAAACTCCTTACTTCAGAATCCCTAGCCTAAAGGGCTTCTGACTCTTTGCAGCAGGTCTTGTTAAAGAGGGTGCCATTTACATGACGTTGAGCATTAACCAAAAGCTGCTTCAGAAGAGACTGAAGAATAGAGACAGAAAGCTAAGGAAGCTTCCATTATTTGTCTTTTCCTGGATTTTGCATCACAACATAGTACATTTGCAACTCGATATCTTTCATCTCATGGGAATAGATGGACGTATGTTCTCCTGCAGCTAAATGAAAAATCAATTAAATGATCAGACACAAGATATGCAGCGCAGTTTAAGGAAGGAACTCAGCACTTGTAAAGCCAGCATAAATCAGAAGTGATATCTTATGTTTGCCTTTGCTGATCAAACAAAAAATGTTCATTGTCAGTCACAATTTTCGACTTCTCTGTATCAGTGAAAATGTACATATGAATGTGATGAGCTGATCATATGAGGGACTTCCCAAAACTGAGGAAACAAGCTGTAGAGGACTTGAGTTCTTCATAGCTGACTTCAGACATCAGCCTCCCAGCCCCTTGGGCTGTAATCAATGGGAAAAAGATGGAGCCTGTAGAGATTGCATAGCACACCTATGATAGGGACTGTCTTCTCACTGTACAGTGACCCTAGAGAAACTACTCTTAGAATCATAGAATCAACCAGGTTGGAAGAGACCTCTAAGATCATCCAGTCCAATCTATCACCCAGCCCTATCCAGTCAACTAGACCATGGCACTAAGTGCCTCATCCAGGCTTTTCTTGAACACCTCCAGGGACGGTGACTCCACCACCTCCCTGGGTGGCCCATTCCAATGGCAAATCACTCTCTCTGGGAAGAACTTCCTCCTAACATCCAGCCTAAACTTCCCCCCGGCACAACTTGAGACTGTGTCCCCTTGTTCTGTTGCTGGTTGCCTGGGAGAAGAGACCAACCCCCACATGACTACAACCTCCCTTCAGGTAGTTGTAGATAGCAATGAGGTCATCCCTGAGCCTCCTCTTCTCCAGGCTAAACAACTCCAGCTCCCTCAGTCTCTCCTCATAGGCTTTGTGTTCCAGGCCTTTCACCAGCTTCGTCGCCCTTCTCTGGGCACATTCCAGCACCTCAACCTCTCTCTTGAAATATTGTGCCTGAAGGTGTTTTGGTCAAAACTAGGTCTAAGAAACTCAATTCCAGTAAGTTGTTGAGTTCTCACCCAGCTGAATTTATGGATGATGTTCTGGAAAGCAAACCAAGCCCTTTATTTCTGTATCCCAGGGTTTCTCTTAGATTTGATATATGACTGAGGAAACACAGTAAAAGAAAAGATTGCTCAATGTATAGTCATCTTGCTTGTGGAATCACTTCAATCACACTGCTGTCTTACTTTCCTTCCAGAAGAGTTGATTGTAAGGCAATTTTTGTGGGGATAAAATTATCAGCTGAAACTGAAAACAGTTTTCTGTCCTCAGTTAAAACAACAGAGAGACAATAAGCTTGATTTGCTCTGCACTACATGCTCCACATTACTATTCAGATTTTTGTTTCATCTTTTGGGCTTGTGATACTAGGAAAACAATTTGTATGCCAGTTGAGAAGATAAGCCTGAAATGAGCAAGTCAAGATTCAACAGAGCGAGCAGTGTTTCAGTCCAGCTGGATTAACTGATCTTAACAATTCAGAAATGTTCACAATTCAAAAATGAAGTCCATCATACTAAGAAGAATGTCTGACTTCACTGAAAATGTTAGTAGGCATCTGCATGTGGTTGAAAGCATCATGCTTCAGCACCACAGTCTTAAAGTAACTGCTAGTTTGTTTACGGAAAATAGCAGGAGCTGCTTGGGTGAAACCTTTAGAGTGGCTGGTTTTATTCACCAGGGCTATTATTGGAGTGGAGGAGGTTTCAAGAGAAACTGGCTGAAAAGTGTTTGGATATTTACAGAAACACAGAATTGTCAGGATCAGACAGGGCCTCAAGGATCACCCAGTTCCACTCCACCTTGCCATGGGCAGGGACACTTTCCACTAGGTCTCTAAACCCCAAAGAATCATAGAATGGTTTAGGTTGGAAGGGACCTCAAGGATCATCCAGCTCCAACCCCCCACTATAGGCAGGGACACCTCCCACTAGAGCAGGTTGCCCAAGGCCTCATCCATCCTGGCCTTAAATGCCTCCAGGGAGGAAGCATCCACAACCTCCCTGGGCAACCTGTGCCAGTGTCTTACCACCCTCACTGTAAAGAACTTCCTCCTAACATCCAGTATAAATCTCCCCTCTTCCAGTTTAAACCCATTCCCTTCATCCTGACATTACTAGACCTTGTAAATAGTCCCTCCCCAGCCTTCCTGTAGGTTCCCTTCAGATACTGGAAAGCTACTATAAGGTCTCCTCGAAGCCTTCTCTTCTCCAGGCTGAAGAGCCCCAACTCTCTCAGCCTGTCCTCATAGCAGAGGTGCTCCAGCCCTCTGATCATCTTCGAAGAAAGAACATGAACCATCTACTGCAGTAGCAGAAAGAGGTTCCAGTACACAGCAAAGTTGGACAGAGAGAAGGGTGTAATCAAAAGTCTGCTCAATTCCAGTGGAACAACTATCTACAGAAGGTATACCTGTGGAAGGTGAGCCTGACCTGCCTTTTCTGGGTCGCATACAAGGAAAAATGAAGGGATTTGTGTAACTCAGAGGAAAATTTGGTACATGCCTAAATAAATAAAAAATAAAAATGCTATTTTAAGCCTCTCAACCTGCACAGAATACCACACACACAGATGGATATACATGATGAGTCCAATGTCTAAGGTTACATAGCGCAAAGATGTGCCTATTCTTAACTCCACAGCATGTTAGTTTGTTTTTCATTTGATGTTTTTGATGTGCTGAAGGTTAAATTCTGCTATGCTTGAAGCTTAATGGTGAGTGCTACAACTTTGATGCTTCTTTGCTTCATAAACCTGAAATAGAGACAATTTTGTAAGTCTTTTTTAAGCCAGAACTGTTTGAAGTTAAAAATAGAAAGGGTTTAGAAGTCATTTGTTGTAATTTGTACCAAGTTTGACTGCTGAATTTTGGGCTCAGGTAAAGTATGAGTCCAGACCTGAAAATATCAGTTTTGATTTTTTTTTTTTTTTCCTCTTGCTGTTGCCCCAGCAAAAACTTGTTGTTAAATACTATGAAACTTTGGGTTATGTGGTCTGGTTGTAGTCCTCATTTAGTAATTATTGGTTATTTCTGTTTAGAAATGCTCTTAACTATTTTTTTTTCTCTACTGAAATATGTATTGTGAATCATAAATTAAGTTGTAGAAAAGAGGGAAGGGAGAGACAGGAAATTCTGAGACAAACTGCTCTTCAATCTCCCTTTTACCATGTGTAGCTTCAGCTTAGAGAGTCTATTGGTGAGATGCTGTGGTGAAAAAATCAGAGACTTACAGAATTTAGTTTGGAAGTGACATCTTGATTTTAGATAAACAAATCCTCCAAGAAAGTCATCTGAGGCAGATTGACCATTTGGGATTTCAGTATCTCCCCAAATGAAGACTCCACAGTCTCTCTGAACAACCTATTCCAGTGTTTGACAGCCCTCACAATGAAGAAGTATTTCTTTGGTTTCAGATGGAATTCATGTGTTTTAATCTGTGTCCATTGTCTCATGTCTTGTCAGTGGGCAGCAGCCTCTACTTTATTTCTGCCCACCAAGTATTTATGCATGTTGATGGGACACCACCTGAGCCTTGCCTCCTCCAGACTGAACAGTCCCAGCTCTCTCAGCCTCTTCTCATATGAAAAATAGTCAAGGTCTTTAATAACTTTTCTGGGTCTACACTAGACTCTCTAGAAGCCCAGAACTGGAACTAGTACTTCAGATGAGAAGAGAAGGAAAGATTATCCCACTTGATCTGCTGTCAACACCCTTCTAATGCATCTTAGGATGCTGTTTGCCTGTTTTGTGACAACTTGGCCTTCATCAAGGATTCTTTTCTGCAAAGGTTCCAGTTAGCTCCTGTATGTCCTGTTGCATGAGGTTGTTCTTCCTGCAGTGCAGCTTTCACTTTAATCTCTTGCACGTTTTTTCTGTTTGAGTTCAGTTCTCATTGTGTATCCATGCTGGTTTCCTACTGCCTTTGCTTCATCTACTTAATCAGCACAGATTTACAAATATGCCAAGCTTTGCAAGTTGAAGATTGACACTGACTTGCATCTCAAACTCAGTCCACGTTTTCAGTCTGTTATTCCCGGTGAGCTGTTTCCTTGTCCACATCTCTCCCAAGAACTTTTCTTGGTGAGCTCTTTCCAGTATTGGTAGTGGGACGCTTGTTTGCCTGAGTTCTTCACATATGCTGTCTGTGCCTTGCTTTAATTGGATGTATTTGAGACAAGCAAGGGACAAGAGAGACTAGCTGGCACGATAGAAATAATTGCTAGTGCTGTAGTGCCATGTGCATATGAAGTGATATAAATTGGCAGTGAAAATAACACAAAATGATAACTAAGAACTTGACAAACATTTGCCAACTCACAGCACATCTCCACCACAGCTGAATGAATTTTAGAGACTGCATTCAGATGAGAATACCAGCAAATCCCAAGTGTCTTTTCTATATACTCTTATTAACTCAACCTGAATAGAGCTCTCGTGTAATTGTGCCGTACCTGCTGTGAGAAAGGCTATAGATAGAACAAGAGATAATGGAGACTTTTCCTTAACCCCCTCAGCAAATTATATATGACAGGGAAAACACTCAGGGGAAAAAAAAAATCATGAAAATGGAGCTGACTTTGGACTTGCAGAGTAAAACCAAGAGAAGTTGGGGAAAGCTGCCACAATCTTTGTGATAATACAACACTTAAAGTGAGCTTTGACAATATTGCATCCAAGCTTGCTAAAATTCCTAAACAATTAGACTGAGACATGCGCCTATTTTGCATTCATTTGCAAGTCTTTAACGTTGATCTAATAATAGTTGAGAAAACACAGACTTTGTCATGAGGCTGTGTCATAAAGTCTACCAGTATTTGAGCAAATGAGCCGGAAAAGTAATTAATTTTCCCCAGAAGAATTATCAGAAAGCACTTGTAGAAATGGACCATGTGGGGATAAAAATGCTGTCAGTGTCACAGTAATTGCTGGAAATGGTGTGGCTGCATGGTAGATTTTCTACTTTTAGTCTTGGTGCACCACAAAGTTCACTCTTTTTGTCTGAAATTTTCTAAGCCTCAAAGAAATGCTTGTGAAGGTCGTAACTAATGAAACTCACTGCCACAAAAATTGCCTCCTGCAGTGGTCTTTTTTTGGGTAAGTTCACCTGGCCCTTGTCTATGAGATTTGGAGATGCATCACTGCTCCTGGGTGAGAGAGCAGAGCTGGGACATGATGATGCTAAGCTGAGGAAGTGGAAATAATTACAGTCTTTCACTACTCAAGGTGGTGGTGGCATAAAGATGGCAGTGTCTACAGATGGAGAAAACTCCTTTAATGTATTTGTAAAGAAGTTATTGTCTTTTGTTCTTAACAGCACTTGGAGACATGACTCTTTGTGACTATGGAAATATTTCCTTCATAGAATTTTAGAATAACTTAAGTTGGAAGAGACTTTAGAGATAGTCTACTGCCACAACAACCCCAAGGAGCACTACAGGCTGGGGACAGAGTGGCTGGAGAGCAGCCAGGATGAAAGGGACCTGGGGCTGCTGGTAAACCATAGGCTGAACATGAGCCAGCAGTGGGGCCAGAAGAGCCAATGGCTTCCTCACCTGTATCAGAAACAGTGTGGCCAGTAGGACAAGGGAAGTTATTCTGCCCCTGTACTCAACACTGGTCAGGCCATACCTTGAGTACTGTGTCCAGTTCTGGGCTCCTCAATTCAAGAGGAATGTTGAGATACTGGAACGTGTCCAGAGAAAGGTGACAAAGCTGATGAGGGGCCTGGAATACAAACCCTATGAGGAGGGGCTGAGGGAGCTGGGGGTGTTTAGCCTGGAGAAGAGGAGGCTCNACCTCCCTGCCATGAGCAGGGGCACCTTTCAGCTAGATTCAGCTGCTTAAGGCCTCAACAACAGAGTTCTAGTAAATACTTCACAAGCACAGATTCCAATAACAAATATCCATTTTCCCAGTGGACTAAAATCTACAGAAATATATGCAAAACAGCTTTTGTGAAGAAACATTTCCAGTACTTCTTTGTAACAATTGCATTTGCTAAGTTCATAAATCATGGGAATTTGCTTCTTGAGGCTGGTCCTTGGCTGGAAGAACACACAAACTTGACGTTACGATGATTAGTTTGAACATCTCATTTTATGAAATAGGTAACTAGGAGACAAGTACTCTTCTCAGCCCCAGTGGGTGTAGTACATTTCAGCATACCTTTTCAACAGAGGGATATTTGTAATTATTTATGAATGAACCAAGTTGCTAAGTTTGGTACCTATAATATAAGCTATACCAATCTACATTGTACCTCTATTACATTCCACCGTACCTGTACCAGGGAGTTTTGAATCTCTTTTTCCTCTCTACTTAGCTGTTCAGTGCATGACTCTTTGGCAGCTGCCACATTATTTCATCATTTCAGTGATATAGTTGTTTTGTTTTCCCATCTACTCAGTCTTGGGTGAACCTACTGCTACTTATGAGTGGATGAGGAGTACTCTAAAAGACAGTTATACAAGCTGGTCTTTGAAAAAAACCAAAGCAAGGTGAAGTTATCAAGAAACAGTGACACCAGCATCTGGGTGCCTCATCTGGTAGGACTTCAAAGAGAAATTACCCCAACTAACTAAGATGAAGGAACGTAAAGGGGAAAATGATCTTAATAATTCATCTCTAACTGCCTTTATGAAGAGACAGAGTTACAAATAATAAATACAAATATGACAGAAAAAAAAATAGACATTATTAAAACAAATACACAGATCTGACCTGTTCAGAAAATGCTTTAATTTGTTGCCATGGAGGATTTTGATCAATGGTAGTTTATCTTCCAGTCTGAAGACAATGAAGAGAACCTCTTGGCTGTTGCTAGGGACATTATTATTTTACCTTAATTTGGAGAAAGATGCTTCTAATGTATTATGACTTTTGTTTTTCAAGTAAGAGAAAATAGAGACTAGATGTGTAATTAGAACACTTCTCAAATGGCTGATTCATGACACTACTTAAAAAAATGACCAAAACAAACAGAAAGGGAATACTCCAAGTGTGGTAGCAGAACTAACTTGCAGTCCTCCACACCCGACTGTAGACATATTTTCTGTACAGGAAGTGTTGTTTTCTGACATTATGGAAGAGGATAGAGTTCCAGCTCTTTCTTATTCAAGTTTTTGACCTCTTGTAAATCATTAGCAATTCAGTTTCACCAAAATTTGCTTGGGAGATGATAAAGATCCAGCATTCCCTACTCACAAGCACTGGAAATCAGAGTGCATCAGTGAAACACATGCTTGGAGTGAAAACCTGATTGCATCAAGTGTTAGCACTCACCCCAAGAGGCTCAAAATCTCATGTTTCTGGATTATTTTGATGTTTCTCTTACCTAGATTCACAGACTGCATTGCACTGGAAGGGACCCTTAAAAGTAATTCCTTCCAACTCCCTGCAGTGAGCAGGGACACCTCCAACTAGATCAGATTGCCCAGGACCACATCAAGTCTGATCTTGAATGTCTCCAGGTACAGGACCTCAAACACAGGGCAAACTGTTTCAGTATTTTACCACTGTCGTTGTGAAGAATTTCCTCCTTATGTCTAATTTAAATCTGCCTTGCTCCAGTGTAAAATCATTGCCCCTCATTCTATCGCTACAAGTCCTTCCCCAGCTTTCTTGAAGGTCCTCTTCAGATATTGAAAATATTTAGACTAAGTGTTCATGGGGACATATCAAAAGAAAATTTTGCCAGAAGAGGGTTTAGTCATTGAATTTAAATGCAAGTTCACAGTATTCATTCCTTACTCTATCTTCCCTCTCTGCCTCATGGTGGCTGAATCACTGTGAAAATGACTCAAGACATGTTCCTTCCTGAGAGCAGAGTTGCATCAGAACCAGTTCTACTGATAGGTGGGCATATGATTTTAGACACCAGGTGAGCTCTTTAGTGCTTTAAAGCAAAGTTTTCAATCTGTAATTGTAATTTATTATTTTTTCTATGTAAAAAGGAGTCAAACAAGATCTACACTTACTGAAGGAATAACTCAAGAAAAAAATTAAAGTCTCTTATTACATCTGCTCAATTCTACCAATACTTCATTTAAAATAACAGTACTGTCAAAGAGAGGGGGGAAAATATCTTAAATGTAACTGCATATTAAAGTTTTTCTTTAGCAATTGCTCCATGCTCAGTAATGTACAATATTCAAAGGAATTTGAATATAATTGATGCCTTCTGTTTCTTTTTTTTTAACATGTGTATGAAATTCTGGGTCTCTGGAGGTAAGCAGCCACCATGTGCCACCTACTTGGGTATTTTGCTTCAGAGACTTACTGAGGAGTAAGCTTAATGCAAATAAAATGGCTTTCCCCTCCCGGCGTTTGGCAGGCGTACAGAAACGCAACAGAAGAGCAGAGCACCTAGAGACGCTTCCTGCTCGGAACTGTGCTCAGAAAGGGTAGAAAGCACTTAAATTCAGAATGAACCACCCATGACAACCCCCAAGCAGTGCCTCATTTCAGAGTGCGTGCCTGGGAAAACAAGTGAAAATCTACATAGCTATCAAATAAGCTAATGTTGACTTCAGCCTGTGTGGGGTGGTGGGCACAGGTTTCCTGGAAGCCCACTAATTTTCATTTCCTTAGTATATCATAGAATACTTTAGGTTGGAAGAGACCTCAAAGATCATCCAGTTCCAGTCCCTTGCCGTAGGCAGGGACACCTCCTACTAGAGCAGGTTGCTCAAGGCCTTATTCAACCTGGTCTTGAACACCTCCAGGGAGGGAGCAGCCACAACCTCCCTGGCAACCTGTGCCAGTGTTTCACCCCTCTCACTGTAAAGAATTTCTTTCTAAGATTGAGCTTAAACCTCCTCTGCCAGTTTAAATCAATTATTCCTTGTCCTGTCAATACAAGACCTTGTCAATAGTCCCTCCCTAGCCTTCCTGTAGGCCCTCTTCAGATACTGGAAGCCACTGCAAGGTCACTTCAAAGCCTTCTCTTCTACAGGCTCCAGAGCCCCAACTCTCATAGCCTGTTAGCAGAGCTGCTCCAACCCTCTGATTTTCCAGTTCAGGAGAAGTGAATCGCACTCATAGCCAGTGTACTAATGTACATCTCATGGGAGAAAAAGGCGACAGAGGAGCCGTTATTGCTGTGGATCACTTCTCAGCAGCTCATGTCCACAAGTGGCAAAAGCTGGTACAGCTTCACATCAAAATTAATTCTAAAACAATTTCTAAAAGAAGAGGGGCTTTGTATTAGAAATAAGGCATTGACCATTCCCATTTGGAAAATATAAAAGCAGCAATTCAAGCTCTGCTTGCCTTGAATATACAGAAGATCCACCACAATCACAGTCTGGTTACAGGGTTGGATGACTTGAGTACGTCATGAACAGATCCGCTTACTGACAGAGGTATGGCTGTGGCTTCAACACCAGCCTAGAAATCTCAACTGAGACTCTTTCTTCCAGGTATTCCTTTCAAGATGAAGAAGACATGTTCATGGTGGTGGATCTCTTACTTGGGGGTGATCTGCGTTACCACTTGCAACAGAATGTCCACTTTAATGAAGGAACTGTTAAGCTGTACATCTGTGAGCTGGCACTCTCTTTGGATTATTTGCAGAGATACCACATCATTCACAGGTAGGTGAGCTTCATTTGAAGGGCAGGCTTCTTTCTTTTGGCAGAGCAGGAGAATTTTATCACAAATCTGACTGTAGCTCTGTTTATTCAAAACCTCTGAAAAGTTTTTGTGTTTATCCAAGGGTGAAATTTGACACTAAAAAGGTTTTCTAAAGTGTTTTCTTTCTGCCCTTGGCCATTCAGTAGTCACATACCCTTCTCATACTACCCTTTGCTCTGACCTCTTATGTTGGTGTATGATTTTTTACTATGGTCTTCAAACATTAAATAGAACCCGTGACAGCATCCTGACTCCTTTTAGTTTTAGTTCTCCATTGCCCCAACGTTCTTGAACACAAATAATGTACAGTACAACAAATTCACACAACAACCTTAGGGAAAGGGCACAAAACCAAAGATGGAGAGTAAAGAATAATTTGTTTACTTGCAGAATCTGCACTAATATCAGAAGGAGGAAGAGAGGGAGGGAAATAAGTGAAATAATAGGAATTAATTGGAACTGTTGTGGTGCATCCTTCTTAGATTACAACACTCTGTCATTTTTACTGCCTTACATCTGGCAATCACAGTATTCATGTCAAAAAAAAGATGTCGAGCTTCAGAGTTTGTTTGTTTTCCTTACACAGTTTGGCATTTAAGTGAAGCAGCAGAGTAACTTCTCTTTTCATCTTCACATATTAACTGAAATTATAAAATTATGGGCTTGAGCCTCTATTGTACTTTTCCTAGGCTAAATTCAGGGTATTTCTTCCTTATTTACAAAGGTCTGGATAATTTCTTTTTTAAATAAATCAGGTTTGTGAGTTACATAAGCTGGATCTGAGTTTCAGAGGCCAAACTAGACAAAGCCGCAACATAGATCTTCCAATGTCCAAGATAAACAAATTCTTCCAAATATATAGATTAGAAGTTTTCATCCCACCCACCTACCAGAGCTGCCCCATGACTCTGCAATAAGGAACCAACGAAAACTGTGATCTGACTTTCTGAAAAAGCAAGGGTCCACAGGAAACATCTCTGATTTGAGAAGCAGTGCTGAATGAGTATTGCGTATTGCTGAAACTGAGCCAAACAAAATTCAAGTAAACGTTGCAACATTTGCCTTGCTTGCAATTAAAACTCTCACAAATGTTGCCAGTAAATTCTGAAGTTTTGTATCTTCAGCACACTCTTATTATTTTAGTAGATTTCCAGAGGTTTTTGCATATGTTTTTCCTTTCTCAGTGAGAACATTTTAAAAATGGAACTCAGAATTTTGGCTGACCTTTGTTTCTGTGCCTTAAGGAATGTTCTTGGTGAAAAACAAATGGATGAGTTTTTTTTCTCAGACTCATTTTAATGGTGACACATTTTATACAGACATGCTGTCAAAACATTCATGATACAATCTAGTTCATAATCAAAACTTGTATTTTACTGCAAGCCTGTGACTTAGAAAAAAAAAATCACAGAAAAGCCTGTGATAAGTGGCAGATGTCTGGAGAGAATGGAGAGCTGGATGGAATTCATTGGGGTTGTTTATAGTTTTCAGTGACAGTGTCTGCTTTGCCATGATCTGACTGTGAAATTGAGCAAGCTACTTTATTCTCTTCTGCATTACTCCATCATCACGACCAGTAGGCACCTGAGTCTACTTTTGCACTGGTTGTACTGTAGTGTAGCACCTCTGCCTTCAACACTTGTTGATGTGCATCTGGCTGTTGGCTCCATTTGGAAGCAGATTCTGGGGATTGGGCTTTGATTTCATGCTGCACCAAAATTTTTCACCAAAAGCAGATATGTCAAAACACCTGCTTCTTAGACAGGGGTGGGTTTCACTGGCTGGTTAGCTAGAATTATTGTTTAGGGTATAAAGGATCTCATTCGGGACTTCAACGTGTCATAGAAGAAATTTTATTTTGAAGCTGACAACTCCAAGATCTAAGCATGATGCTCCAACTTCACTCTTGATGCCTACATCATCCAACTGTGGCACAAAGAGCTTTTAGTCTCTCATCTTCCCACCAATAGCTATACAATCCTAAATGATCCTGTTGGGGAGGGGAAATTAATTGATGCAAGATGATATTTTCCAAAGTTAATATTGTTTATTAATTTTGCTATTCAGAACTCTCAACCACCCCTGTACACTCATTTCAATAATATTTTGGTTCTTACATGGTCATGGAAACATTCTATGGATAATATCTAGATCTAGTAATAACCAGCAAGATATATAAACAGTAATTGAGCTGGAAGAGAAGATTCCCACGGCCAAATGCCGCTTGCAGTCAATGTGCCGCTTGCCCACTAGATGGGCTCAAGCTCTTTCTGCTCGATGGCAGAAGGCAGTAGAGAATTACAAAAAGGCATTTAAGCATTTATTCACAGATTATTATTATTATTACCCTCACGGGGGCTAGCCACAGTCCAGACAGTGCCCAAATGCTTTCAGGGGACTCTGTCTTGTTGGACATTGAGCCTTGAATCTTCCCAACTTCTGGGGAAAGGATGCAGACAATCTCTGACCTTGTCTCCTGGCTTCTTCTGGACCATCTGTGTATATGTCCAGGAATTCTAAGCAGGACCTTCAGATGCAGAAGGCAGGATGTCTGGCAGTCTCAGCACGATGTCACGCTGGCCACACAGGCCGATTGCGTGCAGGCACCCAGGGTCTGTTCCTGGTAATTTGTGGCAGTGGAGTTTACCAGGCAAGCAATAAGGCAGTGTGCAATAGCAGCAGGGCTGGGCACAGCAGAGAGAGCACAGCAAAGAGCAGGGAAACAAAAGCAGGTTGTTCACCTGCCTATCTCCTTTTATCAATGTGGACTGAAATTAATTGCCCTTTGGACACAGAATAGCCAATCAGGATGGCAGTTAGCCAAACCTTACCCTATTAGGCAAAGCCATAGGCTCACTTTTCCCTAATTTGGGAAAAGCACAGGCCTTGCACTAGGCAGGCACAAGCTAAGTGTGTGTACCTTACACCACAGGACCCTGGGCAGGCCAGACTCTGTGTCTCCAAGTTCTTTTGTGTCCCATTTCCCGTGCTTGCCTCTTGGTGGGAGCAGAAAATCATGCTTAAGCAAGGCAAGATATTTATAAGCCTATTTTGAGCCTATCAGGCCTACCACAACAGATCCACATGGCAGCAAATGTGTTACTTAGCTGGAAGAGTCCAAATATACTCTGCCTTCTACCTTAGCATCTCGGAACAGTGCTCTGAGCTCAGGACAGGTCTTCAGCTGTTATGCATCTCTGTAGCATGGCTGGCATCAAGAGAGCAATGCTGATGTAAATCAACTCAAGGGCTGAGCCAGCACTGATGCACAGTGAGGAGACATGTAGCCATTACTTTATTCTTCCAAGATGAAACCAGTGAGCTGAATGGTGTTTATATGTCCTGGTAGCAGACCTCAGCAATATCATTGCGATCAAGAGCCTCCAGTCAGTATTCATGTGCTAAGATATAATGTGGTATTAGATCTTCATTTTGATGAAGATGCAATTGAGTGCATTGGCAGCAAAAGGGGAAAAATGGTTAGTGAGTCACAGAGTCATTGAGAGAGCCCCTTACTGAATTTTGTCTAGTCTACAATGAACGAATACTCGAGTGATTCATCAGACTGGGTAGGTAGATTTTCAAACTGCAGTACTATAAAGGGCTGAATAGATGATGTGTGAGCCAGGAACTAAACTTCTCCTCAGTATTTACAGATATGTATAAAATGTGTTCAGGTTTCCATTACCATTACCTCTGGCAACCTGACAGAATGCTTCTCTTCAAGCTTAACCTCCAGCACCAAGAGTTTATTATAAAGTGGTAAGGAAAGGGACAGGAATTATCAGGCACATATGAATGGATGTAGAAGTGTCCAGATCAGTGCCGTGCCAGTTCCCCTTGGAGATGCCTTGCTGTGCCTCTGTATTTGCTCATGTGGTTAGCATTGTGTACTTTGAATGTGGCAATCATTTCAGCAGCAGAAATATTGTTTCTGCTGGGACAATTTTAACTATAAATAGTGTAAAACCCACCATTGCTCTGCTATGTTTCTGAAATCTGTCATTTTTATTAATCACATCCATGTATATAAAATCCACATTTGTCATGCACAACCCAGCAATAATGGATTTATTTGTTATGGCACAATAATGAATGATGCACTGCATGTCTCACTTGCAGCTCTGTTGTAAATGTTTGTATTTACACAGCTGCTCAGCCAAAATTATAAAAACTTGAAAAAGAATAGCTACATGTTTCAAGCCATGATTTGAAGACTCTTCTGGGCAAATTTGTCACTTAACTTACACAACAGCTAACTTAAGGTCCCTTCCAACCCAAACCGCTCTTATTAATATTAAGATATCTCTAAATTGTTGGTCACAGGTAATGTCTACACCACAAAACCTTATAGCCTTTTCTTGAACAAAAAGATGATCCTGTGGAAGCTGGATGAGTGGTGTTTATTAAAGACACACAGAAAGGCTTCTGACAATTCACGTGGCCTCATTCATCCTCAAATGATGGATCAAATCTGTCATTTTGCCTTTTCAAGACAGCATGACTTAATACGTTCTTTGCAGCACTGCTTGTATAACACCAGTGAATATGTTGGACAAAAGTTTTCCCATCAAAGGCTGAATAAACTTGCTTCAGCCACGAGTAACTTAACCTCCTCCTTTCACCAATGCTGCTGTTTATACATTTCAATAAACCCACCTGCTGCCCAACGAAAGTGGGCTGCCCACTTTCATAGAGTCATGGAATGGTCTAGGTTGGAAGGCACCTCAAAGATCATCTAGTTCCAATCCCCCACCACAGGCAGGGACACCTCTTACTAGGACAGGTCACTCAAGGCCTCATCCAACCTGGCCTTGAATACCTCCAGGGAGGGAGCAGCCACAACCTCCCTGGGAAACCTGTGCCAGTGTTTCACCATCCTCACTGTAAAGAACTTCCTGACATCCAGTTTAAATCTCCCCTCTTCCAGTTTAAACCTATTACTCCTCATCCTGTCATTACAAGACCTTGTTAATAGTCTTTCCCCAGCCTTCCTGTAGGCCTTCTTCAGATACTGAAAGGCCATTACAAGGTCTTCTCGAAGTCTTCTCCAGGCTGAAGAACCCCAACTCTTGTAGCCTGTCCTCATAGCAGAGCTGCTGCAGCCCTCCGAGCATCTTTGTGGCTCTCCTCTAGACTTGCTCCAACAGTTCCATGTCCTTCCTGTGTTGGTGGCTCCAGAAGTGCACAAAGTACTCCAGGTAAGGTCTGACAAGAACAGAGTAAAGAGGGAGAATCCCCTCTCTTGCCCTGCTGGCCATGCTGCTCTTGATGCAGCCCAGCAGGTGGTTGCTGTCTGGGCTGTGCTGCTGGCTTGTGTTGAGCTTTTCATCAACCAAGACCCTCAAGTCCTTTTCTTCAGGGCTGCTCTCAGCCATTTGCCATTCAACTTGGATTTGCACTTGGGATTGCGCTGACCCAGGTGCAGAACCTTACACTTTCAGCTAGTGCTTCCAGCAGGAGATCCAGTGTTGTCTCTCCCAGGCTGCTCTTGCAGCTAGAGCCCTGGCTCAGAGCAGTGCTGGCCCTGTGGTGCTGCAGCTGCTGCCCAAGTTACATGCTCCTGCTCATAAAATCACATTTTCCCTTCCTAAAGGGGCAAGTGTTAACTGCATTGCCCTTACAACTTTTCATTATGTTTTGGCTCCATCAGTTTTCATCTGTTCAGAAAGGAGGCTGAATGTGGCAGATGCCTGGAAAGGAAATTGCAGTAACCTTCCAGCACAATTTTAGGATACTGGTCTAGTTGTTTGATCTGCATGCCCAGGGCTTTTTCATTTCAATGGCCTTTTTTATTGCAAAACCATTTGTGTGTGTATGCATACATCTATAATCATAGATGTACATTTTTGGTTGAAGCACAATATGACTGGCATGGGTCTGGATTGACGGGTCTGTGCTGCGTGCCTCTTCTGATCAGCACTCTTTTTATCTGTTCTTGCAAGTTCTGCATCCAATGGAGAATTATTCCAGCTGAGAATATCTACTCAGCAGCAGTGTAGGGTGGGCAAGAGCCAATGGAAAACAGTGACAAACTGAGCATTGCATTTTCTTCTGCCAGCTGATCCACTCAGACTGAAGGTGTCTCAGTGCAGAGAAAAGTGTCTTGCTGTTACCAGCTAGACAAGATGTACCCTTTGTTTAGCACTGCTACACTGGGCTGTGGTGTAGAAGCCTGTTTGTTCATTACCATTGAGCCTTTCAAGGTGTTCAGCAGTTGGGTGAAATCAGATAATAAGTCTAAATGATCAGACTGTCTTTAAAATAGACCTTCCCAGTCTCACTTGTGACACTGTACACCAAATAACAAGCTCTAATTTAAAATGTTCCTTTCAGAACACTGTCCATTTAGTATGTAAGCAGTAAATAGCTTTGGAAATTATTTGAAAATGGATAATTTGCCCTTTGTTGTTTTTCACAGTTGTCACAGGCAGAATAGTGCCAACCTGAGATTTAGCAGGGCATGTGAAAAGGACACAGTTCCTTACAGATTTCAGCTCATACTTGTAGTCTTTTTCTTGCTGGTAAGCATGTGCAGATGAAGAAGATAATTAGCAGTCTGAACCAGATGAAATGAGGAAAAAAATAAGCATAATATGACTACTATTCATAAGTACTGCCAAAGATCATGATAGGTCAAGAGGCCTGTCCATTGAATTTTCTCAATTTGTCATCCCATGTCTCTTCCATGTCATTGCATCATGTTCTTTAAACAAGTGCAAGCCCTTGTTATTTTCAAGGACAAATTGCAGGAACTGAGCAATGAGTTACGTAAGGGAAGAAAATTAGAAAGTACATCAAAATCAGCCCAAAAAGAAACATTATGCAAACCACAAAGCACAGAAAACCTAATGAATGCTTATGAACCAGCACTGATCAAAACCAAAATGATTCAGAAATTCTAGGCACAAAAGGTATAAAATTTCAGCTGTGCCCTTTAAAAAAAAAGAATTAAGTAGCACAAGATATGAATATGCAGAGAACAAGCCTTCGAACTTTTGAACAGAGGTCTCTACCTACAAGAACAAATTAATTTTATTTCTGTTTGGCAACAGTAAAAGAAAAAGTTATTTGCTATGCCAGATGACATACTGCAAACAAATGAAGCTGGTTTGTAAACATGCTGAGATTTTGCTCTCCAGAGACTGGATTACCAAAGAAGTCAAACCACCTGTGCTGGGGAACAGGCACAGGGAACACTCTGAGATATGTGATGCCCTATCAGGTGCTCCAGCCTTGCCACTGGCACTGATACGATTTTTTGTTGTGGGAATAGTGCACTCTCCCTTCACCACTCAAGTGAAATACTGGAAGACACCGTACTCGCCCTTCTTCCATACCCCACTTCTGATGGATCCTTGTGGCAGTCAGCTCCTTGGCTCCTGAGAGTTTTCAAGTGAGTAGATGAAGTTGCCCCCTGTGCCTGTCTTTCATCCTCCTCCTCCTTATTATTGTGAAGTTGTAAGAATGTGTTTACATAAAATATTTTTTTAGCCAAAGAAAACTCATTCCACAAGCCCTACATCATTTAACATGTAGGTTTCTGGTCAGCATTAGAAGAGGGAAAATCTGAACTGTAGGCTGAGCTTGGCCAGCTGTCTTGCTTTGTGACAAACTTCTAGTGGACAAAGATAACCCAAATTGAGCCTGTCCTAAGTGTTTGGTTTTGCTGTATACAGCTTTAGAGAACAACTGTCCTTTGTTCAAAAAATGTAAGTTCTGTGAATGCAGTTGATTTTCTTGTTGCTTGCTTCTCTGTTTAAAACCAGACTCCCAGATCTTAATTGTAAATTTTACACAGTGATGTCAAGGTTCCCCTGAATCTTTGTTTCTCTTATACTCTAAAATCAAAATATCACTAGGGTGTTGTGGATTGATAACAGGCTGATATGCCCCTGCCAGTTGTAGTTCCGTACTCTTCAGCACTAAAAATGACAGCTTTCCTGGGGCAAGATATAGCATAGCCATAGAGTGAATCAGCTGTTCTCAACTAAGTGCACAGGAATAGGAAACAATGTGGAGAAACTGGGACCCAGGTGAATTCATAGTCTCTGTCACTTCAATAGATACAAATCTTCTTTGAAAACAAAAAGCTACCTTGCCATACAGCTTGCTGCTCCAGTGAGTCTGATAGACACCGCCCTGGCGGTGCAAACAAGGTCACTGGTGCCTGGCACGCTTTTCTGTGGATTGTACTCAAAGGACACATATAAAGTCCGTGTAGATACTATACATCAGTTTGCCAGTACCATGCCATGCGTTTCCCACTTTCCAGCCTCTATGTTAGGAAGAATACTGAAGGCTTGCCTTTTTCATCTACATCTCTCTTCCAGATGGCTTTCTTAACCCCTTTGATCTGGGATTGTAATGCCTTTGCTACAAATTGCCTTTAGTTCCTGCAGAGTACACCTCTTCCTAAATCAGCTGCCATCACCTGTTGGTGGAAATGATTTTCCTCTCCTTCTGGCTTTCTTTAATAATCCCTTTCCATTAACTTGCCTTTTAGTAAGAGGAGTCTTTCAGGGCACATGGTATGTATGAAAATACTTGACATCCCTCATCTCTACAGTTTAGTACTCTATTGATAGGTAATGAAATTAAATTGTTCCCTCCTTCCCTCACTCCTTGGTATTAAAATTTTGATCATGCATCATTTTCAGATTCAGACACTGAAGCAGAAGATGCTGACAGAATTAAAGAAGAGCTCTATATTCAAGATTATCTCAGCTCTCCATCCACAAATCTCATCCGGTTTATGCTAGTTTTCTGCTTCATGTATATGATTAGTTTCTTTGTGGCCGATGCAGTGGGAGTTTTATCAGAGCTACTTTTTTTTCACAGACATCCCTTACAAATTTCTGGGTGCTGCTTTAAAACTTCAAGTGATTTTAGTGCAGGCATCTGCTCCCAACTTGTGTGTCCCAGCAAAGACCACAGTATTGAGAGCATGTTGTTATTGTAATCTTAAATGTAATAATCAAAGGTATTAATAGCTGCACTTAAATAATGTTGAATAAGTAATTACAATGATTAGGCACTCCTCCTAGAGAAGTATAACAACATCCATGGTATTAATTGCCTGCCTCATATGGCACTACCTGATTCACCCTGGTTTTGTAAGCCTCAACCTTCTCTCTCAGGGCAATGCTGCTGCCTCAACCACTCTGTACCAGCCGAGAGAGGAGGAGAGGCTGAACGAAAGCTCCTCTCACTGTCAGGATCGAATTAACAAAACAGTGGAATCTTAATTAACAAGGCAGAGAACAGGAATGGACTCTCTCTGATACAATGATAATTCTTTTTTTTTTTTTTTTCTCATAGCTTTGATGTTAGTTATATTGGAAGTATTCTGATCCATTTGCATCTTGGAACTATCACAACAGCATGGCCTATTCTCTCCACCAAAGTGGCAGATTTGCATTCAATGTGCTTGAGTCATTTTTTTTGTTTATCTGTAGTCAGTGAAGAGATTAAAATCTTTGATTAAAGTATGTAGATGGATATAGGGAATATGGGAAAAGACTGTAAAAGTATAAACCAGTAGCAGCATATGGCCAATTGCTCTTTTACCTCCTGCTTCTGCTTTAATGGTTGCAACATTTTTTTCAGCTTGGACGAGCCATGCATACATTGAGTATTCTCTTGGAGATTTCCTTGCAGTATAAGCTCTGTTTTAATATATGACAAAATAACAAAGACTTAAGGCCAGTAGTGCACATTTTACAATATTTCATCAGGAATGCAATAGACTTTTGCATTTGAGGAATTGATTCTATTGTCTGTGGTGTGGTAGAAGGTATTTCATTAACGGATATTGCAATAGCAATTTTCTTCTTCCGTTTAGAAATGCATTCAGCAGCTTTCACTACACCTTTGATATTTCAGGTGAGATGCGGTCTGCTTTGTACAATTTTTGACTTAGCAGACATATGAAAGGATGGAAAAGAGTGTGAGTTGTAACACTGATCATCTGACAGAGCTTCATCTTTCAAAACAAATAATTTTGTGAGCAGGGACTATAATTAAGATATAGATTGCCATGAGATTTGTGCTACTGAAGTTGCCTTTTGAATTGTTTTTTCTCTTACATTTGTTCTCTATATCCCTTTTTTTGAGAGCTCCTCGGGGTGTTCTCTCTAGATTATTTTCAAACATTTCTATGTCCTCTATGAAGTCCTGTCCCAACCCCCTGGACAGAATTTAGAGAGGAGAAAGCACAGCAGCTCAAAGCTTTGGTTCACAGGATCACAGGATGTTAGGGGTTGGAAGGGACCCAAGAAGATCATCGAGCCCACCCCCCCTGCCAGAGCAGGACAATACTATCTAACACAGATCAGAGAGGAACACATCCAGACAGGCCTTGAAAGCCTCCATGGGAGACTTTCTTGGTTCTATACAACAGACGGTCCTCCTGAAGAGCCTCTGCTCATCCCAACATGTGCACACAGCTTACATTCATCCCAGGGAAAATTCCTACTGACCCAGTGGTGATAATTGCATTTTCCGGCAGCAGAGGAGACAAGGCAAGCCTGCAGTTCAGCAAACGAGGTGCCCTTGCAGGTGCAGAATTGCTGTCAGCAGGGAAAGACCTTAAAATATGGTGCCAAACTGAAGCCTTGCAAGATGAGAACACCACTTGGTTAGGCAGTAGACTTTCAATGAACCAAACTTTATTAAATTAGACTCTGCTGAATTTGGTCATTCCTTACAATGATGATCAAAATTACTTTTATGGTCCGACTAATAAGCATGAGAAATGGCCTCTCTCAAGTTTTGATTCAGACATTTATCTGTTCATCTCTTTTATACACACAAAACTTGTGCTGTTCTAAATGCAGAGGAGTTGTTTTCTTATTTAATGACAAAAACAACACAGGGCTGGAGCTACTCTTTCCCCCCACCCCCTTTCACTGTGACTAATCAAGTTATAGTTTCACAGTACATTTCAGTGATGTTCTTACTGCATATTTCACACCTTTTTTTTAACATTTGGGCTTGTAATTATTAGCACAGGTGCTTCAGAAGATAGAGATGAGTTCCTTATGATGATATTGTGGGCCTTCTTTCTATGCATAGATGTTGTCTTTGCCGTCAGACTTAGTTGGATTTTAAGCACACTGAGGGCAAACTGTATTTTTGTCTGGCTTTATTCAGTTATTTGGCTTCATTAGCTTTTACTACAAACCAACATTGCTTTAAATCTTATCTTTCTCTGTAGTTGTTATCATTCAACTTCAAATGATGTGTGATAAAAGGTTTCATAAATGATTAAAGAAAAACCCCAAACCCAAACAACCAAACCACTACAAGAAAAATAACAGAAGAGAAGGTACCAATTTTTAAACAGTGCCAGCAAAACAAACCTGTTGAACAGTCTTTAACTGAGCTCTGAGTATCTGACCCTTGAGTTCACACTTTAGACCTTCAGTGAAAATGGCTGATTTTTCAGCCAGCTGAGGAGCCAATCTTTGGAGAGCCACCTGCAAGAAAATATAAATTAGTGTTAAGTTGGACCTTAATTAGTGTTAAGTTGGACCTTAATTAGTGTTAAGTTCTCCCAGACAACCAACAATAGAACCTGAGGTTACCAAGAAAAGAGGACAATATTCCTATGTAAAGTATGGAAAAGATGCCCAGATGGGCACTAGGTGGGTTGAAGAAGAGATTAGGGAGTGCAGAGTGTGATGTGGGTTGTGGGCAAGGGAAGGATGCTGTAGAGAGGAGTCAGAATTAGGAGTGACTGGAAAGAGCAGAGAATACAAGAGTGGGAGGTGCAGTAACAGAGGAAATAGGAGATCAATGTCAGTATATGAATTCTGGGTCGAAGGGGCAAGGCTTACTCAAGGCTGAATGGTTTTGAGTACACCTCTCTTAGTCATTCTTGTCATCAGCTCTGTTCACCAGCCATGCAAGACCTCGCTTAGAGTTCTACAGATAGGAATTAATACACTATCATAAAAGCTATTTTTTCTGTGTATTCCTAGAAAAGGTGCTGATACAGGGAAATGCAGTCTGACACTTGCTATACTGGTCTCCCAAATTGCTACAGAGATTAAGACATGGCCCTCTTAAAAACAGATCAATAATTCTACTTAACGAGTCTCAGAGACATGTTCTGAACGCGAGACAATAAACAGTAATTGGCTTATTGTAACAGTTACTAGTACAGTCACTTTGGAAGACTTAAGAGTGGAAAAGCTATTGCCACAGTGTTGCATTTCTCGTCCTTTTTGCTAATTAATTGGATTATTTATTTAGAGCTCTGCCTTTGAAAGCTACAGAGACTTGCAGCTTGCTTCTTAATCTGAGATGCTGCAGAATTTCCCCCAATGGTCTCTCCTTTTCTCTTCTGCAAATCTGCTCAGCCATAGAAACACTATACAGACAGAATATAGACTAGAATATAACACAGGAGATATATATCTGGTTGGAAGAGACCTCAAAGATCATCCAATCCAACTCTTGACCCAATGCAAGCAGATGTGAATAGAGGGCTGATGTGCCACCTCATTTCCCTGAGTTCCAGGGTACCTCTACTGCTGAAAACAATTATGAACATATAGGCAAGGTTATCCATTTCCAGCCAACATGCTATTGTTATGCTGTCGTTATTGTTTAATGTTTCCTTATGAGAAGGTAAAGTGTCAAAAAAGAATAACATATGAGACCTAAAATGGAGAGATTGAATTAGTAAGCCCTACTTGTCCAGCTGTTTTAGTATAGACCAAATGTCAGGAGAGTGGAATCAAGCTCTTCTCACTGATGTCCAATGATAGGACAGCAGCAAGGGGAAGCAGATGCAAGCTGGATCAGAGGAGGTTCCACATCATCACAAGGAAAAACATTTTTACTGCGAGGATGACAAAGGCCTGGAGCAGGCTACCAAGAAAGGTTGTGGAGTCTCCTTCTCTGAAGGCTTTCTAAACCCATCTGGATGCATTCCTGTGTGATCTAGGTGGTCCTGCTCTGGCATTAGATCATCTGGATTAGACGATCTTCCAACCCCCTGTGATTCTTTGAAACCACTGTAACTCTTTAGATAACAGGAAAAATGATGGTACTCAATCATTGTCTGGTCTTCCCTCCTAACACTTGGTCTTCAGTTTCATTGAAGATGAGAGTTTATGTCCCTGAGATAAAATGTGGCTCCAGTTGTACAAATGCATCTGTATGGCAGTGCCAGGTTTCCTAGATGCCACATACAGCTGGGCTTGTGATGGCCCCTTGTCTGCAGGGAAGTGAGGAACCTCTGGGATCCTCCCTCAGACATCCCTCTCTTAACTTCACCCAGCTAACAGACCACACACAACCTCACAGGCTTTCATGCCACAGATGAGGAGGATGTTTTATTTGATGGCAAATCCTTAGGTATGCCAGCTGCTTGAACTGCAGCACAATTTATCATGTAGGGAGGATCACATTCTTCATGGGGTGAGGTGACGTCAAACAAGACAATCAGAGCCAGAAGCGTAACTCCTACAAGAGGCTTAAATACCTGCCTGTGCTTGTGTGATAACACATCACAATCTCGAGCACATGCCCAGTTGTATCCAAAATTCCTCACAGCATCCAAATGTTTCTTATGTTTTTAAGAATTTATTCCACAGTTCACTAAGATCTAAGTGCAGGAGTCTGTATTTTTTTCAGTTGGCTGTCAAAGCAAGCAGATACTTAGTCAACACAGACGACAATCTAAAAAGCTATTCAGCTTCTCTAAAAATAGACATTTAGAGTCACCTGAATTGCTCTCTATGCTCAAATATTCATGTTGTTTGTACATTCCTTGGCTATAAATAGGAAAACAGACACCTAATTCTCAACAGAGCCTAATACAAACATCTCAGTCTGAGAGCTGAATCCCATCTCTATTTTCAGTTGAGTAAGTAACAAGAATAATCCTTACAATAATTTCAGTGTAAGTGGTTACTTTAACAGCAGTTTCTCTGCACAGACCCTGGTTTAAAAACGTCTTCACCATTGCTGATTTCTTGCCCAGTATCTTAACCAAGATGTTGCTGATGTAATCTGTAGACTCAGATAATGCAAATCTTTTATTCCTTAACAAATTTCATCAACGGGAATTGGAATACTTGGTTCTGATTCTGAGAAGTATGTTGTTGATGTTTCCTAGAATAGGGTCACTTGTTAAAGAGGTGGTGTACTGGAATATGAGTTGTCATATGGGTCAAATGCACCCTCTCAAGCCTCATCTATCTTCAGTAGCTGTTTCCAGGAATACATAGATTTATTGCTCTGGGAATTTCTTTGTAAATGTTCCTTCTTAGTTATACAAATTTATTCTCAGAAGTAATTTCTTATATTCTTTCCCAGGAGAGATGAGGCTGGAGGTAAGAAAGTGTCATGAGAGTTCTGTTCAAAACGTGAAAGATTGGTTGGAGGGAGCAAATGCAGCACGAAATCATATATTTGCCTCTCAATTTCAGAGAATTAATGCATCTGTTCATGGATTTCACAAGGAGCCCTGCCAGCTCCTGCTGGCATTTCAGGTAGCAGCAGGTCAAGCTTTTTAATCATTTACAAAATGTGAATTTATTTTCAAACAGAGACTCTGCATCCTCCAGCCTACTCCACTGCAGATCATGATTTCATATGTTAAATCTGTAAAATCACCATGAAGGGCAAGATATCAAAGTTCACTTGACTGAGAGTTGGAACAGACTACCCAGAAAAGTTGTAGAATCTCCTCTGGAGATACTCAAAACCTGCCTGGATGCGTTCTTGTGCAACTTGATCTTGGTGAACTTTCTGTAAAAGAGGGGGTTTGGATTAGGTCATCTCCAGAGGTCCCTTCCAACCCCTACCAATATGTGATTCTGGAGCTATTCAAGGCTGGGCTTGATGGGTTTCTGAGCAACCTGATCTAATTGAAGATGTTGGGGGTGATGGACTAGGTGATCTTTTTGAGTACAGATGCATGTTTGAAATTCTGTGTATTTCCTTTTTGAGTCCATCTGATAAGCTGAGCAAACTCTTAGAGATGTGATACATCTGAATGGGTCTGTTTGGTGTTTGATGCTGTGAAAACCAAAGGAGAAGCTCCATGAATTTTAGCCCTTGCAAAACACCACACTTTACATGCTAGTTTTCTGCAGTGGCTAAAGCTAAGCCTGCTTAGCAGTAGCAGCACTGCTCTCCCGATTTATCTTTAGGCAGAGGACTAAAGTCATCAATTTCTTCTCTTGTTTAGCTTCACACATGGATTTCTGCCTGCGTAAATTGGAATAGGATCTGTCTTTTACTGGAAGGAGACTGATAGTTGTGCAATTGCTGGCAGAGTGCACACTGGGCACATTCTCCCCATTACTCCTAGGAAAAAAGCTCTCATGTGTTACCTCTGAGCAGAAAAGCATCACCATTGTGTTCTATTTGCCTTCCTGCTTGACCAGATAATTCTTTATAAAGGCCACAATCCAGTTATCATCTAATAAGTTGTGCACTTCAAGTGGTTATCAGAGATGTCACCTGCTCTTGAAAGCTGATTCAGACACAGGGGCATGACCTTTGTACTTGTAGCTGAGACATTCTGTGTGTACAATTCAGAAAAGATTAGAGTCATCAGCTGTGAGATAACAAATTACTGCTACGCGGTGATTCTGCACTTGGCATTTGTCTGAAAAGATTTTTTTCTTTGCAATGTGGTGATGGTTTGCTGGCACCACAGTGCTGACAGTTGTTCGAGTTCCCCTTAGAGCTACCAAAAGGGCAATGGCTGTAATCATACCTAGTGTTAGCAGTATAAAGTTATTCTAGCAAGGGAAGAGGCACATTTGTCATTACTTTAAGTCCTTCAGGCAATATGAAAACTAACCATTGGATTGTCTGCAAGTTGTTTGTGCTGGTTAACGTTCACTTGGAAAAGAGTCACTGTGTCCAGAAGAGGAATCCTCAATAACACATTCTCAGCTGTATTATGTAAATAGCTCAGTTTATCCGGCTGCAGTGGTACTTTCAATCTGAGACTTTACACAATAGAGAAGGCAAAGTGCAGGTTGATGCTAGTCTTTGGAGCTTTTATAGCATGTGAAAAGCTTCACTTGTTTTTCTTGCTATCACAAGAATTGATAACCTCTGTGACAAAGTTATATTTGATCTTCAGAAATAACAATATAAAGAAACATTCTGCGGCTAATATGTCCATTTCAATTTCCCATCTATTCAGGAGCTGAACCTGACCACAGAAGACTACTATCTGGCTATATACACCCAGAAATGTGAAAGGTTTAGTATAGGATTCCTGGTTTTAGTTAGGTAGTTTTCTTCAGCCTGGAGGAACAGCATCTAGCACCAGTATTTGTCTAAGCTGAAGGTGACAGTGTTTCCACTGACCACTGGCAGCCCACGCAGATGTAGATATCGTTACTGCCACCTATCGTTACTAGGAGGGAATTGAAGGCGTTTTTGTCATTGTCTATTATAAATGGAGGTGTAATTGGAAAATACCAAGCTTGTTCTAGACGAGGTGTTTGTAAATAAATATGTTTGGGTACCTCCTTTGGCAGCTTTATTTTCAGAGCTTTCTAAAATTGGCTAGTAGCACAAGTGGTGAGAAAATCCGAGATCTTCACAGGCACCTGGTAAAAAAATATTACTAAACTTAGTAACGCTTGGCATCGCCGCTGCCTGTTACTATATAACTAGGTGCTATGATCCCGAGTCTTGAGCCAGGTGCCTGCTTGTTAGAGGTACATAGCAAGAAGCGGGGCATTTACAGACCTTCGTTAGTGAGAGCTTCTTCACTTGTCATGGTTACTATAGCAGTTACTTCTTGCATACTTACTAGAGAATACTCTTGTTGACGCAGAAGGAAAAGGCTCCAAAGTGTGAGAATGGCCTGGTTGATAGAACTCTGATTAGCATCATATGAATACATGCTACCAGAAAATTAGTTCCAAGTAGTTATGGATATTTTTTTTTCTTCATTAAAGCCCCTGGGGTGGGAATTGCAGAGAAAACAAAAGACTTCAAACAAGAGATTTTAAATAGGAAGACCAAATTAAAAGTTTTGATGTTTGATGGTTTTTTCTTTTTCCTTTGGTTGCATTTTCGTGGTTTTTTTTCAGTTTTGTATGCTTGTTTGGGGGTTGGGGTTTTGAGGGGCTATTTTTTGTTTGGTTGATTTGTCTGGGTATTTTGCTTTGTTGGTTGCTTTGTTTTATGTTGTTGTGGTTGTGGTTTGGTTTTATCACTGCTGTTGTCTTCAAGACCTACTGACTTGCTGAGTACCTCAGTTGCATGAATAATGTGCCACAGGCTGTTTAATAACAAAATCACATACTTCTGATGGGTGATAGAGATCTTATTCAGGACTGCACGTATAAAATCTTGCCAAAGATGTTTCAGTTTTAAAGAATGAGTTTCAATTCCTGAAACATTTATTCACTTTTTCCCCCCCCATACAGAGTTCTGTGAAGTTCTATTGTTTTTAAGATTTAGAAGTTGTCTAAATGAATACTGTGACATTTGTTGATATAATTACTACATCCTAAAACTAGCCAGTTTACCTTTGAACTTGGAATGTTTCTTAGGCTGAGCCTTTCTTGAAGGCAAGAGTTGATTATTTTTTTTTTTTTTTTAAGACATCTCATGCCTATAGAATAGAATCAACCAGGTTGGAAGAGACCTCCAAGATCATCCAGTACAACCTAGAACCCAGCCCTATCCAGTCAACTAGACCATGGCACTAAGTGCCTCATCCAGTCTTTTCTTGAACACCTCCAGGGACAGTGACTCCACCACCTCCCTGGGCAGCCCATTCCAATGCCAATCACTCTTTCTGGGAAGAACTTCCTCCTAACATCCAGCCTGTACCTCCCCAGGCACAACTTTAGGCTCTGTCCCCTTGTCCTGTTGCTGGTTGTCTGGGAGAAGAGACCAACCTCCACCTGGCTGCAACCTCCCTTCAGGTAGTTGTAGACAGCAACGAGGTCACCCCTGAGCCTCCTATCCACATACATATAATTATTGGGAAAAAAACCCCAATCTTCCACTGGAAGTTGATGATTCTGAAAATGTATGTGGTAAATTACTGCAAACCTGCAGATTTGGCTCCATGCCTCATTTGGAGTCCAAAATGCAGATTTTTGTTAGTTTGTTTTTTGCATTTATTGTTTGGGGTTTTGTTGTGTTGTTTCTTTGTGTAGGGTTTTGGCTGTTTGTTTTGTTTGTTGCCTTTTTTTCTGTATGGAAATGGAGGTAAGTTCAAATGGATGTAACTTACTTAAACCAATATTTTAGTCTTTTAAAGATTTTAGACTAGAACAGGATGCTGGAAGCACTGCCCTTTGACATTGCAAGTCCTTTGTGTATAACAGGCTCCAAAAGTACAAATGGAAATGGCTGAGTTGTTTGAATGATTTTTTTGTACTCTGCTTCTCAGAAGATAAACGTGTGCATGGACACCCTGGCAGAAAATAGCAGCTTACTTTGCTTTCAGGTAGAATTAGTGCATCTCAGCTCTGCTGGAATTTTTCTTCTAACACAAAAGATAAATAGCTAGAACCAGTGCACTCCTTTTTATTTGTTCCTATAAAGAGCTCAACTCAGCAAAAGCCACGCAACAACGAATTGCCTGTGTAACTTGTCTCTGATTGTCAGTGAATTAGCCCAAGCTCAAATATGCAAAGATCAGAACCAGTACTTTAATGTTTTGTCATTTCATTCACTTGTTTTTGCATTTACTGTCCATATCTGTGGCCGGCAGCTTTTATCAACAGACATTATTGTCTCACTCCTGTCTCAGTCAGACACCATGAAGCATGCAAGCCCATTTCTGAACCTAACTGTTCTGGTAGCTTGGGTGTCAGATGTGGTGTCTTGTGGAAACCCATCTAGATTCACACAAATGAGCATCTGCAAGATGTTTCCTTCTCTCCTAATTTAATACATCTTCTCACCTACTTTCCAATTCTCCTGGTCTTTAGATTTCAAAATTACAGTTAGTTCTAGGGTCACGGCATGGCACAGCACTTGTTAGAGCAGAGGGGAAAAAAGGCTCTGAAGGTCTCTTTATGAGAGAGACCTTACTGATGAGATCTAAGTGAGAAGCACGAGAACTGGCAATCAGAAGTCTGGAGCAGTAAAAAGTCTTTCATTCCCATCTACCTGGTAGGAAACAACAGTAAAAAAGCTTCAACTCACAATGTTTTTGTTCTAATGTCATTGAGCATTTTTTGAAGCTAGGAAGGATGTAGTCAGGAACAAAAAGACTAAAAAATGACAAGCGAGGAGATGATGATAAAAAGAAGAGAGGATGCAGCAGACCTCATTGAGGCAAGCACCCCTCTCAAGCTTCAAGACTGTGCAAACAAACACTGCTGGTAGGTACTCTCTGCAATTCAGTCCTGGAGGATGCATCATTTCTGTGCTGCCTCACGAGAGCAACTGAACAAAATTCAGTTCCTGGCTGCACAATGCCCAGTATTTTTCGATTTTTTTTTTTTTTTTTCTTCCTCCAAAGTTTCAACAATTTGCCACTAGAAAACCTCGCTATGTATGAACTCTCTTTATGGACTGCACACCTTTGGTATTATTTGTGAATCTATATAACAAGTAGAAAGGAAATAAGGTCCTTATCTGTTGAAAAAACAGAGTTTGTTCACATTTCCTTCCATAATCAGGAGAAATCCCTTTGTAATGTATGATATGGTTGACTTCAGTGCTCTGGTGTAGTGATAAGCCTCATATGAACTCGAGTAATCCATAAATGAAACTTCTGTCTCCCAACTTACTGCCATTTTTATGGCTGTTAAGAATGGTTATACAGCTAATATAAATCTTAATGAAAATTGCCTAGAGTTACCCATGTCACACTAGCTTGTTATTATATGGGATACATAAAATTGTGATTTAATGTGAAACAATGATGTGATTAACTAAACCCCCCCCAAAAAAAAGGGAAAAAAGAAAGGGCACTGATCGGGTATATTCTGTGGTGAATAAATGGATATATATTGGGTATATTCTGTGGTGAATAAATGGATTATGAGAAAATAATTGAGAATAATTTAATATTTGATAGAATCAGGTATTCAGTAAACTGAGGTTATTGGAATTATCCCTGCATGACTTCAGGTTGTTATTCGGAATTGTTGCTTTTTACTGTGCCTTTTTTAATGGTAACAGCTGTCTTCTAGACTGACACTTGCTATGCTGACTCCTGGCTTGCCATAGCATGCTCTATAGCCAAGAATACAACCAATGCTTGCTTTCAGCAATAACTGTTGGCACTATTCAAACAAAGAGAAGGTAAACAATGTTGTGAAAATGATTATAGGTTAAAAACTCACTAATGTGACCTACCGTGGTCTTAAGTGTTAGGGGCTTTATCCTCAGTGAAAATAGTAACCGAAGGCCAGTGTTAGCTTTTCAATTCTCCTAGTCTTAAGGAAAAGCACTGATCTTGTATTTGGCATTATTACTGATGTGTTTCAAAAGGGTGAAGGGAAGGCAGACCTGTACTTGCTGCAGAAGCGCTTTCTTATATCAATCAGATTGATTTTAGCTGGAGGAGCTGTAGCTGGTAGTCCTGTTATTCACATCTACAGCCAAATATGTGTTTAAGCCTCTGAAGCATTTTACACAATTATGGCTTGTAGTAATTCACCTGAGTTTCTCAGCTGTAGAAATAAAAGCTTGTTTGTTTAGTTTTAGTTCCTTTCAGTTTTATGAAATGGGAAATTTATTTTTATGTTCCCAAAGCAAATAGAAAAGTTCTATTGACCCTCTAGACACCATCTATTATTTGATGTGCTTGTCACGTTGCATCTTGCAGATCTTTCCTGTTATCTAAACAACCCTAATCTATTTTTCCTTTACTTTCAAGGACCTTTTTGTTAAGTTTTCCCCAGATATTTTTTCATTTTTTTCTCTCAGATGTTATGAAGCTAGCCATTTATTCTTTCCCTTCATAAAACTGGGCAATCTATAGTTGGCTTCCTCAACCACACACCTTTCACGATTGATGTTTCAAATTCATTAGCTATTAACAGAGACCAAAGTTATCATGACCTGGTTGCTACTTTGTAGCAGTACACATGAAATGTTCTTGCTCACTCTGATTGAAGTTTCTGGGAACCACCTTTAGGTGCAATAGCCTGCAGTCTTTTACCTCCTCACATAGCTAATACTGTCATAGAATCCTTAGAGATCATCTACTCCAATCTCCCCACTATGGACAAGGATACCTCTCTACTAGAATTGGCTACTCAATGCCTCACCCAACCCGGCCTTGAGCACCCCAAGGAGAAGGTATCCACAATCTGGGCAACCTATTCCAGGGTCTCAGAGTACCACCACCTTCGCACCGAACAATTACTTTCTAAGATCCACTCTAAACCTACTCTCCCTCAGCTTAAAACTACTTCCCCCTTATCCTATTGTTACAAGTCTCTAGTGCTGAACTGCAGAGCATTTCAGTTTTAACCTCCTTTCATTCTGAAGAGAAGCTTGTTTATTCTTACTATTTTCTCCATAAGTGCTCAAGTCTCATGACAGGATTTAACGTGTGGAAACTCTAACTAGCTTCCAACTGCAACAGGTCACATCAAAGACTCACTTAGATTCCACACACACAGCCCTCTCCCAAGTCTCTTCAATCTTTCAATCTTGTAGCCAAAACGGGGAATGAGAACGATGGACTCTGAATTCGGATACATTATTTTTCATAGACCCACAGAATTATTCAGGCTGGAAGGGACCTTCAGAGGCCTCTAGTTTAATATTCTGCCCAAAGCAGGGTCAGCCCTCGGATCAGACCCAATTGTTTAGGATTTATCCAGTAAGGTCTTGAAAACCTCCAAGGATGAAGACTGCACAAAATCTCTGCTTCTTAACTCGGAAATAGGCTTCACCCTACTTGGTAAAACCAGAAGGAAACATTGACGGAAGTGGCAACTAAAACCACAAATAGTTGAATCTCAGATCTTTATGATCATTGTGAACCTTTCCAAGGAGTTCAAGGGATTCTGTCCAGCATATACAGTCAAATTGTGTTGAGCTACACTCATGGTCTTCCTCTAAGCAGAGGAACTGTTTTGAAGCATTGGATGCCCATTTGGACTAGATACCACACAAGATGCAGAAAGATTAGTAATAATTCTTTTCTACTTGGAAATCATAGACAAGACCTTCTTACTCCTGTCCTTCAGGCAGTTCTACTTAGACATTTGTAAGTGATGCAATTACAGAAAGCTAGAAAGGGTTTCACAAGAAGTATCAGCAATAGTAACTAAACTCTGGTTTCCCCATTTTTTTCTCATTTCTCCACACCTTTCAGTTTCTTGGCTCAGCTGTTATATTAGTGATGCCTGGTCCTGTCACTGAGAAAATATTTGAGGGTTTCTCTACTTATATTTCTGTGGTGCTCTGATTTTTTTTTTTTCTGTGTATAAAAATAGTTGGAGTAGCACTGGTACAGACTGAGAAAACTGCATTTTTGTAATCAGTGTCAAGGACACTGCCATAGCTCTGCTGATCATTGTGTAGTGAATGGTTAGAGGCCAGCCCAGGGTTCTTCTGCATCCAAACTGTGTGTGAGTTCAATCTTTGTAAAAGTCCTTAAATTTGTCTTATGAGCTGGTTCGAGATACTCAGTGAAATAAGTGTTTCAGTTCATTCTCTTAGCTAAGGATATGCATAAGAGGAAAACCCAGAAGTTAAAGCAGTGAATTTCACACCCTGTTGGTTGAACATGCTTGCTAAGGGGAAAAATGTTTCCTCAAAAACTGATGTGTAGTCAAAACAGAATTTTGCTTTCTTAACATGCTTGAATTTATATTGCTTAACTAAAGAGTTTTTAACTTTTAAATCCACTTTCCTACATAAACAGCATTTTTACTATTTAAGCAAATTTAACTACAGTATTTATTTAAAGGAACTAGTTGTCTTTTGTGTAACAGATGCCAGAAGCTCTCCGTTCTGAATATATCCAGAACTTCAATTGCAATGCTCCTAGACCTGATTAATCTTCCCCTTGACTGTGTTGAACCCTTCCTGCCCTGTACATAGCAGCCAGTGGTCAGTACAAGGGCAAAGCAGTGACCCCCTTCCACTGCAATTTTTGAGCTTTCAACAAGCTGCCTCGGGAGAGGAGAGCTTTTAGTACCATGGTGTAAACAGAGGACAAACACATAACAGAGTACTGCTGGAAGGCATGTTCTTCACCATGACCCTGCACTTTGCTTTCTCACCTGCCATTTGGATCTGTGCATCATGTGTGCCTCCAGGTATGTGATCCTAGAACAGCAGTATCTTACTCAAGAAGCTTGTTAACCTGCTGGCTTCATTTAACCCATGATTTTTACCTGCTGTAAAACCAGTTTAAAGCAGCCTATTTTGAGATTTGAGGCACGGCCGTGAGCCTGTCGAGTTGCTTCAGGGACTGTGAGGTTGGGTTGCTCTGTGGAAGGCAATAGACCCTGCTGTAGCTGTCCCCATCTACAGCCCTGCCTCTGAGCAAAATGAGCAATGTCAGCAGAGCACATGGTGGGGAAGATCCCTTAGGCAGGAAAGGCTTTATGGTCTCTGTGCATTTGTATCAAGTATCAGCCACTGCCTGGATTAGTCACAGAAAGATAAGCACAGATCTAATTTTACCACTCAACTTTCTGAACGTTACAGATGCAATTGCATGAAGAATATATTTGATGATTTATACAGTTGTCAAGTGGATTTGTCAATGTCTTTTCTGGTGGCAATAAAATATGTATAGTCTATTTAATGGTGCAATATCATGGCAGATATTCAAATTGTTTAATCTCATCTTCTTAGTAGAAAAATATAGAAAAGGGACAGTCTTGTAATGAGCAAATCCCTGGCTGCTGCATTATTACACACATGGCAGTAGCTCATAAAGTTGATTTTTCTCCTTTTAATCAGTTTTATTCTCAGCGAGGTACTAATAATTGTACTATTCCAGTTCTTAATTTTCATTTTCTTGACCTGGGCAAAACAGTTTGGAGTGGTATTGAATGTATCACTGATTATAGTAAGCTGCATAAAGGACCTGAAGTACTTGGGTGTGTGACCCTCAATCTGTTTACCCACACGGGAAGTGTGGAGTCAGATTGTGCTTGTTAACCTTTGTGAAGACAAAGTTTAAAACATTTAATTCAACAGTCAGAACTATGACATCCTTATTTCCATTGAAAGTCATTGCTATATTTTCAAGTCCTGGATCAGCTTCAAGATTATTCAACATGGAATCACAATTCAAACATTTATCAAAAAGCAGTTATCACAACACAGAGATCCACTTGTTATGAGTAAGTACATTCAGTACCAGCTGAACAGCAGCTCTTCCAAAACCTGCCCCATGAATCAAGAGATTAGATATAACATTACATATAAAAATGTATGGAATTGCTTATGGTGATTCAACCAAAGAGAAGTTTTTTAATATAAGCAAATGTATTGAACTCTACTGTTCGCCTGTAACTCGCAACTTCACCCACACAAAGTCAGGGGAAGAAGAGGTTTTGATGCTTTTGCATGTAGACGTAGATAAAAAAATACTTTGCCTTTATGTATGAGACAGTTTTCACTGGGTTTGTACTGATTTGAGTCACTTGGCCCTCATGCACAAATAGGGAAAAATTTAAAATGGAAGGTTTGCTTTGTCCATGAAATATAATTTTTTCCTTGTTTTATAGGGACATCAAACCTGACAACATACTACTGGATGAGCATGGTAAGTGAATATTGATTGTTTTATCTCAGATATTGCTAATTCTTGAGATCTCGGTGACATGCTTGTGGCATACTTTGTCAACCACCATCAGATGTTGGATTCCTACCCAAATATGAGCTTTGTTTGCTAAGTCCCTCTGTATACCTTGTAGATTTTGTAATTTTTATTCCTATTACAAAATAGAGAAAGACACAGATATATAGACATAAATAAATATACACACTGATCTGACATTTGTAAGACCAGAATAAGGAATTTAATGAGAATTAAGATCACCAGGACACTTGATAATTTTGTGGTTTGTTTTTTTTGGTTGGTGGGGTTTTTTTTAGTAGTATTACTGTGAATCATCATAATCCCATTCTAGGGGCATTGGTAGTAGAAGCCTACCAAGCATTTATTTTCTTTCAGAAATTCTGAAAGGCTAAGGCACTTTTTTATAGTAGATTATTTCTCCTGTAGGCACTTAAAATTGCATCACTAAATTTACGCATAGAAAGTCTGCAAAATGTTTATGGCTCAAATAACGCACACAAGAGGAAAAAAAGAGCAGATAACACATTTGGCTATGAATTTTCAATTTTAATCCCATGATGTCAAACAGAAAATGTGTGGTATGGAACAAACCAAAACCAAACAAAGAAAAAAAGGGAGTTAATTTCTTTAAAAATAAGTTTTCCAGTGGCTGTGAAGCATTTTGCTGAAACCTCACGAATCATTTCACAACTGTCTGTGGGAAGAATGTAAGAAAATACAAGTAAAGAACACAGTAACCTTGTATCAGAACAGAAATCCATACAGGAGGAAGGCTAAATGGAAAAAAGGAGATATGTGTTTGCTACTTTGGGAAAGTCTTGTGCTTTGTTCACTTCAGAAATTAATTAAATGCAGTAAATCTCTGAGAAAATGCAAACTTGAAATGAGAACGATGATACCGTTATCTTCCAAAATCCACTGCAGAGTATACAAGTTAAAGCTGAGTAAAGAGGTAGCATTTCAAACAGCTAAAGTTTGTCCCCAGGAATATGGAAGCCAACAAAGCTAAATAAATGTTGGTGTTTTAAATTATCTGGAATTTCAGGAGTCTACTGCTTCAGAGCTGTAAATATTAATGCTCTCTGCACACTGACATTAGTAAATAAGCATGAAATAGCAGTCTCTTGTCTTTAAGTCCTGGGTGAATTAAAGATGTCAAAGACAACGTGAAATGACTATGAGTGTGTTAAATTGTTGACTGACAGCCTTTGAAGTATGGTTGCCTTTATCTCTCCTTGCCCATCATCAAGGTCAATTGCTGCACAAAATCAGCCTCTTGTGGGAGCTTCCCTATGAAGGCTCAAAATTGCAGACAAGAAGCTACACCAGAGTGAGTGATATGCTTCAAAATGAGGTGTTTTGCTGATGATAAGCTGTTCAGCAAAAACAATACCTGTAGCTGGCTTGGAAATTCAGGAAATGATATTCCATCTTTGGCAAAGCAAGAGAACACTTCTCTCTCATAGCACACCTGCAGACAAGTGATGAAACAGCTACGCTTCTCCATGCTTGCAGATAGACCTTGGGCAGCAGAATCAGTCAGCCTCTCACACTGATCAACTAGGCAAAATCTCTCAGCATCATTCATCCACCTGAAGCTATCCACACTTTGAAAATCTATTTAAAACTTTGACATGCCTCTGTGGCCCTTGAAGAGTACACCCTCTTGAAATGCACAGCCTTGAGGAACATACCTCTAGCAGTGCAAGGAGGCTTCTAACCATCTCCTTGAGGATAAGTGGCAGGCTACCAAGTCATGCCAGGCTCACATGGATACGAGCTTAAGCTCCTGTACATTGTACAGGTGAACCCAGAGAGATGCCTTTTAAATTATTCATAGTGTTAGAACTTCTAAGGACATACCAGGTCTGAATCTGCTCCAAATTGTTCCTGTGTTGAGATTACTCATCAGCTCTGATGCATGCTGAGTCAATGACATTAATTCCAGCCTGGTGTTTCTTCTCTCTGCCCTCACATTCACCCCTTTGATTTCAGGTTCTGAGAAATTCAATGAGGTTTGAAGTTGTGTACATTTTCCTTTGCTGAGTGCTAGTCAGCCAGCTTCTGCCACCTTTCAGAACTTGCTTTAATTTCTGTTATGGATTGTTCAAAAATTAAATAACAGCCCAACTAAAGGTAACTTTCTGTTTATATCAGATAGAGGCCATATGGAAAAGTGACGCATTAAAGCCATGTCGCACTTTTGAAGCACATGCACAAAGCTTCTCAAAGTCCTACACAGTGCTATAGGTTAAAGCCTCCATTGGAAACTGACTGGAGAAATGCAATTTTTGAAGCACTCTCCAGTGAAGTAACTTGCTTGCAATGTACTTGTTGGTGTATGTGAGACAGGTGCAGTCTGCGGTGACTTGCAAAAGCCACTCTGCAGAAAGCCAGAGGAAATGTGTTCATTTGCCTTCTCTTCTCTCCACCATCATCTTATTATCGCATGGGGTCATGCAGCCACCAGGGATAAGCAATGAGCCCTTTCCCTGAGATGCCTGAATTTAGTTAGGTCCTGCTGAATCTTCTTGTGCAACTGCTCTGCTTCACAGTGCTTAAAAGCTAAACCCAAGTGGCACTGATATGCTGCTTGTTTCAGCATTATGCCAGGTGTACAAATGTGGTTTGGGTATTTAATTTGTCACAATAATATCCAGAAAGGGACACAAAGTGCAAGGTGTGAAACTCGATGGGTAAAAGTTACCATGAACTGCAATGTTGGGAGCTCCCATGAAGTAGCCAGTATCTCAGCACAGTTACTGCAGGAGTAGCAACTTTTCCTGTTCCTGTGTGCAACTGTGCCAGCAAAAAGATATCTTAGAGGCTGATTAGAAAGATACTTACAGAGAACTGAGGTCTAAATACCTTTTGAAATATTCACACCAAGAATGAAAGATGTTTTTAAAAAAAAAAAAAAAAAAAAAAGGACCATAAAGAGAAGAAGTCACTAGACTTAAAAAAGCTGTGCACAGGCAGGCAGAGCCCTCCTGGCTCACTCTGCGGTGCCTCCTGCTCAGATTCAGACACAGCTTCTATCCACACCTCCAGCTCCTGCCATGTGCTGTTTGTAGTCCATGTGGCCACACAGTCACCTGCCTGCTCAGGGGATGCCTTCCTTTTCCTTTCTGCATGGGCAAAGCCTGTCTGCATGCAGCCCATGGGCCATGGGATAGCCTTGTAATGGAGAAGAGCGAAGATATTTTACTAACAGTAGAGACACAGCTCTGCTCTGCCTCCTACATGACTTGGAACTGCCCATCACTCCTGTATTGACAGTAGGATGCAGTGGAGCTATGCAGATCCTGTCTTCTTAATCCATCCCTCACCACGCAGAAAGGCATTTTTAACAATCCCCATCAACCAGTGCACACAACATTTCAAACTGCTGGTTTGGGTTTGTTAAATGAAAAGAAATCTAATAAAAGGGAGATAAAACAATGCACTACAGGAGAGGCAATTTTCATTGCAAATCAACTATTTGGATTAGTCTGAATGGATATTACACAATAGGTGTTTTGCAACAGTCTATCATGCTGGCACTTTAATAGGGAGCATCACTTACAATGCTGTCATTTAAATGATAGAACTTTATATTCATCTGTCATAAAAAGAGAAAAGTATTAGTATGCCAGGATCCTTGCAGCTTTGCGTTCTACACTGCTCATGGGACTGCTTCAAACTACTGCTGTGATGTGACTGTATGTGGTTCAGTAACCACTTTCAAGAAGTTTTCTGCTGTGGTGCTTTATTATTGCAGAAAGAAACTGTATGTATGGCATGCTCCAGCCACCAGGGACGAGGGATATCAGCTTGAGGGTAGGCTGCTCTAGGGACACTAATTCTTGTTATAGAAGCCTAACACCTCCTGCCCCTCAAAGCGACGAATTCAACCTGAGCATGCTTTTTGCCTGCCTCGTGCAGGTGTCCTCCTGGGCTGAGTGTGTTGGGAAGAAATGCCAATAATGTGTGGACAGGAGTTTTTGAGAACAGTGCAGAAAACATGCAAACCATCCCACTGAAAACAGCTACTGTCTCCTACTTGGAGAGAGCTTTAAGTTTAGAGGTGAAACATAGCCCATTTTCAACTTAAAACCAGCTCAGGTCTGGCCAAATGAGGAGCCTCTGAGAACCTCAGTTCACCCACGGAATCATAAAATTGCTTTGGTTGGGAACGGCCTCTAAGATCATCAAGTCCAACTGTCAACTTGATGCCACCATGGCCATTAAGCCATGTCCTGAAGTGCTGTGTCTACATGCTTTTTGAGCATATGCACGTCAGGTGTTGGCAGATAAGTTTCCTGTGGACTTGGAGCAGAATCTAGATTAGAGCAGCATAACATTTCATTGAGGCTGCTGTTCTTCTATCAGGCATCACAGTAACATTTCTTGTCAGCCATTTGCTAGACTCTTTTCATCTTTGACAGCAAAACATGAGAACAACCTCCCTCAATTAATAGCAGCTAAATGATCCTAAATGATGTAGAGATCTTGATTTAAAAAAAAAAAAAAATCAAAAAAGGATCACAGGAACCTGTCACTCAAAATTCTAGTTCAGAACAAGATGCATTTATCCTGACCCAAGTGTAGGGCTAAGCTGGGCAAGGAGGAACCTTTCCCTGTACTCTGTCCTCCACAATGGCATTGCCAGGTATAATCACAGAGAGCATAATGTCTGTAGCACTTCACAAGATAAAACTAGTCCTTAAGCAGAGGTGTAAAAGCTAACAGCAGTCTTAGCAAATTTGAAGTCTGCAGATTTTTAGGCTGGATTTATATTTAGTTTATCTGCCCATGAGAAACCAAGATTGACAACTTTCACTTCACTGCGGTGGAGCAATTTGACCTATGCTTATCTTTACCTACTCTAGGAAAAAAAATCAATGGCAACAGGTTTGGACCTTCCAGCCTGATTAGCTCAGTTTAAATCAGCTGTCTGGCTGGTCAGGCAGCAAGACCCCAGGCTGACTTCTGTTACTTATTTTCCATCTTTCCAACTGCTGTCAAATGAATGGTCATTTAGAACCTGCTGCTGTTACACAGACACTCTGCTGCTACCATGGATCTAATTGTATAGCTATTGTGTTGTAAAAATACCTTCTCTCCTTCTTGGCACATTTTGCCCTAATGAGAGCCAAAGGAGGACAGGTTGATGGTCATCTGAAGTGGATATGATAACAGATGGGTGTCATGAGTACTTGAGATTGTGAGGGGTGGCTCTTGCTGTAGATAAGGAGAGGTAGATTTTACACGTGGCTTTATGTGCTGTTTGTGCATGTTACTGCTCTAAGAAGATGGTTTCTGTCCTTCATGTTGATGGCAAAAGTAGGTTCAGGAGTGACCAGCAAAAAAACTCCAGCTCTATCAGATGGTAGTAGATGCAACTGTACAGAGAAAATCTTCCACCACTTTGCTGCCAGTATGTTTTTTCCAGTTACAAGCAACATTTAATAGTAAGTTCCCATGAATTGTTACAGATCTTTCCATTATCACTTAAATATCAAACAAATGGAAGAATATTTTTATGATGTGCTGCCTTAACTTCTGTTTTTACTTTGTGTAATTGCAGGGCACGTTCACATCACTGACTTTAACATCGCAACCATAGTGAAAGGCTCAGAAAAAGCTTCTTCTATGGCTGGCACAAAACCCTATATGGGTAAGTTTTCAAGACTATTTAAAAAAATCTTTGATAAATCATGCATTAAGGTAACCTAATAGCATATAGAAAGGATTTTGAGTTGCAAATGCATGGAATTATCGTGGTCCACTTCTTTTTTTTCCTGACAGCATGTGTGTTAGTAATTGAAAATGTAAGAGATGGAGGGACTGAGCAGGAGCTGGATTTCTACACTGCTTATAGTCATATCCTATTTGGCTTTTTGAAGCAAATTCAGAAGAGTTTCAACCGTGTAGCTTCCTGCAAACCCCTTAGTGTGGACCCAAGAATTTACGATTATATTTGCGCCACTGTGATGCAAATGTGAGTTCTCTAGGAGACAAAACGTAATGTCAGCTTAAAAGTATGTCAGCACATCTTTAATTGCTTTGCTAGGCTGAATTCCTAAAAATTGTGCCTGTTTAAAATTAGAGTTCTGTGTAATTAACCATTTGAGTGCTTGCCCTGTGGCTTTTAGGGTCGTTTTATGTGTCTGAATTATGTATTTTAAGTGCACGGATGGATTGAAGGCTGGGAGGGTAAAATTCAGTTCACCTGTCCAAATGTGTCTAAAAGTTAAGCATCTTAGCTAAGATAAAAATGTAAACTTCCCCTGAAGCCGAAGGGCAAAAGACGCATCCTGAAGGTCATTTGTCCCATCAAAGCTAGCTTCCATGAGTAGGAACAGGTGTGATTTGTTCCATTTGTGCTGGTTTGATTCTGTCTAATAAGGAACTAGCTATCATTGCCTGAGGAGCTAACTACCTTCAGACTAAATGTTCTAGAAACCATGCTAAGATATGTGTGTCTCCAAGGGATTTTTTGCTGGCAGACATGCTCAGGGCACATCTAACACCCATGCAGTGGTAACAGATTGGTAAATGATCATGTTTTGAAAATACTGTTTGGGGAGCCAAAGCCTACTGTGTTACTACACTTCTCTGTGTGAGCACGGGAGTAAAAGCATGTGCCCAAGGAACGGCACTTAGCACTTCTGGTTTCTACAGCACAGAGCACTGCATGTGAAGCAGGTAGGTGTCTGCAGGGTGTTTCTCTACCAGCTGTGAGATTGTGTCAGAGCAGTCCCAGGCACCTGGAACAGGGTTGTATTGTCAGATAGGATGTGACTTTGTCATGAATCCACAGTTAAGAGGGGCTGGAGTCTATCGCCCCTGAGCAGCTTGGTCCTGTCTGCTCTGTTTTGGCAGTTAATAGGACGAAATGACAGGTGTGTGGCAATGCTATGCCACTTGTGCTCAGGACCAGTGCACCAGCCTGGCACTGACTCTTGTTAAGGTACTTGGAACAGACCAAGAAACATTTTACGTAGTCCTGATTTAAGCTGTGCAGATGAATGAGAATTTTGATTAAATTTTTCTCAGCATTCTGTGTTGGTTAGCTTTAGTGTTTAGTTCACTGTCTCTGCTTAGAGATGTCCAACACTGTAGAGGTATGGGGTATGGGAGCATTAGGAGACCAAGACACCACACTGAACTTCCCCTCCAGCCAGTACCTGAGTGTTTGATGTTGCACACAGGTTCCCTGTTCATTGTGGTGAAATGGGAAGGAAAAGTGATGCTGCAACCTCCTTTATGTAACATCTTAAGTTTGAAAAGAGCTAGCTTGAGCATTTTTACCAACATGTGGTGGAATTATTTATGAGAAAAACCACACCACAAACCAACAGAAACTCAGGGGGGGAAAAAACAAACAAACAAACAAAAAACCAACAAAAAAAAAAAACCCAAACAAAAAAAACCACCAAACTTTTTTTTCCTCTTTTTTAATCCACAAGTAGTGGATTAAAACACATTCAAGTAACTACAACTGACTCGTGAAACTAATTGTGTTAGCAGACATGTCCTTACATTACATGACAACTAAAATGTTAAGAGGTGCCAACAGTCTTGACAGGGTAGTTTTACACTTCTGTTAAAAGCTTATTTCTTGGAATTTATACATTCTGCTTAGATAGAGTCTTCTAGTAGCCATTAGACTCTTAGAGTCTTCTAGTAGCTGTTGTCATTAGATGTGCAAATTCTTATTATACAGATTATTCAAAACCACCCTTGAAGAGAAGCCACATTGCAGGAGCTCATAGTTCAGAATAGAGGACTTCCATATTTAATTGTGGTGATGACTGCATACATAACAGAGTTTAATTTGGTAGCCAATTAAATTACTGTTTTGATGACTTTAAGCTTTTAATCTTGAAGTGGCTGCACAGTTTTATGTTCAAAACCATCAATATTATGAAAGCAGAAAAAGAGTACTTGCTTAGGGGTCAGTTAGCATCTGAGTGTCTGTCATAATCTGAATGTGTGTAATGAAGAGATCATTTGGCAGCTGATGTTTAGAAGATTGGTTAAAACAGCTGTGCAAAAAATATATGTGAGCATCCTTCAAATATTTTGCTGAGACTTAACAGGAAACTTAACATTCTTTGCAGCATCTTTCAGACCATCTGCACACATCAGTGGACCACCATTGTCTTACTTCCGCAGTGGTTTCTGCTGGCAGGCTTTTCTCACAAGAAAAAAATCCCTAGCTTTTCACAATTAGAAGCACAAAAATGTCTAGCAAGTGCTAAGTACCACGATTTGGGATTTAAAGTTTAAAATTATGAAAAAAACACTTGGTTCTCTCAGAATTCCTTTTTTCTTCTAAGTGCACTGATTTCAGTTCCTTTCCTCTCTTAGTTTACACCTTTAATTTTGTGAAGTTAGTGAAATATTATGAAGACTCTTCAGTTGCAATGCTAAAACTAAGAAAGTTTTGGATTGGCTCCTGAGAGTTAATGTCTGTATGATTTCTGGCTTTATGTTTCTATCGAAGACTTTCCATGTGGTGATTGAAGCCCCATCCCTGAAGGTGTTTAAGGCCAGGCTGGATGAGGCTTTAGCCTGATGTAGTGTGAAGTGTCCCTGCCTATGGCAGGAGAGTTGGAACTAAATGATCCTTGTGGTCCCTTCCAACCCTGACTGACTCTATGATTTTGTAATTCCCTAAGCCATTTAGACAATAAGAGAAGTAGGAAAAAAAGAATTAGAAGTTGGCTTTATGCTTGGTAGTAAGGTTTCAGCAATAATGTTAACATTAGTGCATTGAGACAAAATCCCTCCAAGCAAGGTACTTCCTGAGCACCAGGAACAAGGAAACTCAGAGATTCCTGTAAGATGTATCTTATGCTATGCTGGTTTTGATGATGATGAAGGTATGAGACATGATGAAGGGTTTTTTCCTCTCTTGGAAGTTTTTAAAGGCTCACTCCCATGTGAATCCTGTTATGTTTAGGAAGAAATTCTTTACAATGAGGGTGATGAAACACTGGAACAGGTTGTCCAGGGATGCTGCCTCCCTGGAGGTATTCAAAGCCAGGATGGATGAGGCCTTGAGCAACCTGTTCTAGTGGAAGGTGTCCCTGCCTATGGCAAGGGGTTGGAACTTTGAGGTCCCTTCCAACCTAAACCAGTCTATGATTCTATATTTAATCAAATACGAAAGCACTCCCCAGCCTTTCCATTAGTAGAGGTACTTACAGGATTCCTCACTTCTTCCTATGGCAAATTTAAATATACAGAAAAATGTTCTCTCTAAAGTCTCCACTCATAATTGAAATCTGACTGAAATAGGCTGATAATTTGCTAGGGGAGTGATTTAATTCCAGGCAGCACAACTGTGTAAAACTGGTATCCAGGAGGAAAATGCAGTGAGTTGATGCTGTGTCGTAAGACTGCATTGGCTGTTCTGATTAAGATCCCTATCTTGTCATGCTAGGCATGCTATGAGCCAGCTCCTGCAGCCTGTTTTTAATCCCACTTCACATTAGCCCTGTTGCCCCTACATCTTTCTCAGCCTGAAATTTCCCCTGCCTATTTCCTTACTTATTAAATGGTTACACAGAGTGTAGCTGAACCTGAATGTTTTTCCAGAAGCCTTGCTAATTTCTCTACATTCCTCCTTCCCAGCTGACTCATTCAGACAAATGAAATTCCTGCTGCACGTAGGCAACTAAACCATGGACAACAGTGAATCTGAAGGGAATGAGGTCAGCAGCCTGGAGAGGCAAACTGCTTCCAGCTGCTTCTGCACTTTTACTTCTTGAGGCTGTTGACCTGAAATGCTGAAGTGAAATCAGCTGCTTCAGGTTGGAGGTTCTTTGGGGGTTCTGTCTCATACTGTTCAGGTGTCTCCAGTGGTGAAATAGGATGTGTGCCTTAGCTGGTTTAGGAAACTTGTCTGTCACCCAGGCCTGATTTTATCATTACAAATTCACTGCTCATACTTTCTGCCATGCCTCTGATTGAGGGTTTTGTCAAAGGTTTAGTTGTAGCAACAGCCCTTTGGAAACTCATGAATTTTCAGGCTGTCTTCCTGCACTGGCAAGTTCTGCAAAGTATCCTTCCTCTGAGACCTGACTGTCGTTATGAAGAGAGACTGAGAGACCTGGGACTGTTTAGAGAAGACTGAGAGGGGATCTGATCAGTGTCTATAAATATCTGAGCGGAGGGTATCAAGTGGAGGGGGCCAATCTCTTTTTGGTGGTGCACAGTAATAAGAGAAGGGACAATGGATACAAACCTGAACATAGAAGGTTTCACCTCAACATAAGGAGAAACTTCTTTACAGTAAAAGAACAGGCTGCCCAGGTTGGTCAGCTACAATACAAAGTGTTAAATAGTAAACTATATCTAGAACACATGACAGATACATTACAGATGTGGCCTCTTGTTCATTCCTCACTCTGCCATAAATTAGATGGATTAAAGACCTGTAACAAATACTTTTTACTCACAGAAACGTTTCCTTTTCAAGTGATCAGTTTCCATACATCTGTATACTGCTCCAAAAACCTTCCACTCTCAGGTTATAAATTTGGGGGAGGGTTAGGGTTTGTTTGTTTCTGTTGGTAGGAGGCTTAAGGGGGATTAGGTAGAGGCTTTGTGGTTTTCTTCAGCAGAGGCTGAAATTATCCATATAACTTTTTTACTTTCTGATTTACTTTAAATCAAACCAATAAAATACATGTTCTGGTATAAATAATAACTGAGAAAAAAACAAATCCAATAAAATCAGTCATGAATGGCAAGAAAAGTTCCAGCTACTCCCTTCCTATCCTAGAGGCTTGTTATCTCAGATTTTCACAGCTGCTTTCATAGGTTGCTTTCACTGTAAAGAATGGCTGTACACCTGAGATTACCAGAAGAGTGTGCATTTACAGAGGTTCACTGAACTCCTAATGTGTGAATCATCCATATTTATTAATTAGTACTGTGTGGGAGTATTGTTGGAATGAGAGGAAAGCTAGTGGGTGTCCTGAGAGTCTTACAGGTAAGTAAGGCTAAATTTGTTCGTGAGGTAGATACAATATAGCAATGACAAATTTGGAGTTGGGTTTTCAAAGATATTACTGAGCCTTGCTCTTAATTGTTTGCACAAGTACAAAGATCTGATACTATTTTTCTGCAGGTCATTGCTTTTTAAGTGTGGGTAGGGTAGCATTTAGGCTATTGAGAATTTCCTCCCTCCCTGCCCCTTTTCCTATTGAGGGTTTGATTATCTATCTGTGGAGCTTCACCAGGGATGTCAACCTTCCTGTTTCATCACAGGGAAACAGCATCTTGCCAGTACGAGCCAAGAAGCTCTGGTTTGTTCTGATAAGCAAGAACCAAGAGTGGATGTGTAAAGCTTTGAGGTGGAGCAATAAATGGTGGGCACACTAATGGGGTTTTCAGCCTGCACTAGGAGTACTGCAGCTCAGGGGATTAAACACTGAGTTTACCACTGAGAAGGTATTCAGGTTTTGGCTCTGCTGTGACATTAATGAGGAGGCACATAAGCAGCTGAAAAACCTCAGGAGATCAGGGAAGAAGCTACTGTCTCCAGATGCTTTTCAGCTCTCTGTGCTCTCCAGTCTTCCACCACTCTTTGAGATCTTCCAGCAAAACTGCCAATACAATCAGGTTTTTACTGTTTCAGTCAAAACCAAACCAGACAAACACACCACTGAGCTGAGTTAAAGTTTTAGCTTTCATTTGGGCTTTGGTGGTTTGGTTTGGTCTATTTTTTGTTGGTTGGTGGGTTTGGTGGTTTTGGTTGTTTGGTTTCTTTTGTTTTCTGGTTTTGGAGTTTATTTAACCTGCCCGAAAGGTCCTGAACCCATGCAAAGCTCTGCAGACAGATCTGAGTGAGAGGAGACCTCCAGCAGAGGTGGCGCACAGGGCAAGGAGCATGGACTTCCAGCAGCCCAGTGGAGCGTTTCTGCTCCCTGTGTAACTCCCATTCTGCAGTCAACCACACAACTTCCTCCCAGTTTTTGGGTGCATAAACTGACACAAAGACATTTGCTGACCTGGTAGGAGTATGTGATGCTAGTGTCTGTTACAGTCTTTCTGATGTGTCTTGTAAACAGCCTGCCCTGTGAATCCCCAATTGGCCAGACCAGTTAATGTCAGTACTGGGACAGAGTGCCTGCTGTCCATACACTGGACCAATCTTCCAAACAGAAAAGGACATCTTTGGACACAATTTCTTCAACAATTTGCTAGTAAAAAGTGGCATTGCAGTCACAGTGAGTTTCTGGATGGAGCAAGGAAGGTATTTCTGAATCACTTTATACTCAGTAGTAGGAGACCATGCTCCTGCCTCCTGGGCTTTCACTGGACTTGAAGCTGTTTCCTAAAGTTGATCCAGATGCTTAACCAGTGAACCACGTTCTCTGAGCAAATGCAAGAAGTGAGTACTGTTCAGTAGCTGAGTAATGCAGAGGGTTTTATGAGGACAGCAGCCTGAGTAAGGGCAGGAGAGGCTGTATAGCCATATGGCAAAATAATAAGGCATTCTAAATGTGGTATCTGTGATCACTTAATAGTATCTAAAATATTTTCTTTGATTGAATAACTGCATTAAACATGAGCATTAAAACTGTTGAGGCGTACTGTGTGAATAATGGTCCACAAATCAGTTACGCTGCTGTACCAAGTCTAGACCTCACACGAGAAAATTGCCAGCCCAGCATGGTCAAGCTCTAGGCAGCGCTTTGCCTTGTACAATAGAAGTTAGCAGTTGGCCAGCCAGAAAGCTGTCTGTTATAATTTAGACTATTTTAGCACATGAGAAAGTAAACACTAGGAGGTAAATTGATAGTTTTACCAAGTCCACATTTATATTTAGGAAAAGGGAAGTTGTTTTCTTCCATTTTGCTTTTAAACCTGCTCCTTCTCTAAATAGAAGATCGCTTGTCATAGCTCTAGTTCAATTTCTGGTTTCTGTTTGAGCCATGACCTAGAAGAATAACTGACCTCTGCATTTACTTTTCAAACCTCTGAAATCACTTTTCAGAAGGGAAAATTGATATTTCTCATCACAACGTTGAGAAAACTACTAATATTTCACAGAAATGTCAGTCCAAGGTTCTTGGAATCAAATTAATTTCTTATTCGGCTTGATCCGTCAGCTGTTAAGCCTAATTCAGCAAGGTGAAGCTATGAATGTGTTGTATACATCAAGCCATTCACAGATGTAAATTTGCAAAGGTCTGAGCTTTTAATGTCTTGTCTTGTGCTAGTCAATCAAGATGCTGCTCATACCCTTTGCATTGTATATATGTGTATATATCCATTTCTATATGATGGGTTTTTTTCAAGATCAGGGACTAAAATGAGTAAGGAGGATTATAGCTGGCAATGAGTTTTCATGCTGAACCTCAGCTGATGAAACTGAAATCTACTTTATCCATGACATTTTAATCATTACAATAAAATCTGTAGCGCTGGAGCACGTTTCCCTGCAAAGACTATGACAGTTTATTTTTATTGCTTTGCAGCCCCTGCTGTACAGCCCAAGCCTCTGATTCCCCTGATTGACATGCAGGGTCACTGTTGAGATGCAAATAGACAACAGAGAGCTCTAGCTAGCCAACCAGACAACTAATGTTCTTGAGAAATGGTTTTGATGTATCCAACTGAACTTGATGATTCGAAAACACTGAAGCCAAACCACTATGGCTTTATTTTTTATTTTATTGCCAGTTTGTCATACTAATAATATTGTCACTGGCCACTTTGCAGGAATTAATGACCAGCTCTTGCTGTCAGCACTTAGCCATGTGTGGCTGATCAGCGCCTTACAGCTAATCAATCTTGTAAGACTCACAAGCAAATTATAGCTTAAATATACCGATTGCTTAGTTATGTAGTAAAGGCCACCTGAAGATGGGTCTAATGTGTTCATCTCACTTCACTTTCCTTCTCACCTATTTTGCAAAGTTTCAAAGCAGCCTATAGAAGTCAGCAATGCTTCAATGTCAGTAACAGCTCTGTAAGCTTCTTAATCAACACTTGCCAGTCTCCCGGGTAGTGGTAGACAAGTACACCAGGAGCGCTTTGATTAGCTTCTTGCTAAGGAAGTGAAACTTAAATCAGTTCATCGAAAAAGAAAATACCACATTGTGCTGTTTAGGATTGGTATCAGAGCCACTCTAACATCTTCATTTTATGCTTTAGTCTGATGAATTATCTTTATGATTAAACCAGTATGTCCCATCAAAATTAATAATAGCTATTCTTTGTGCCAGCAGTTCTAGGTGACAGGCCTTGAAACTATTTCATCACGGACAGCATTTTCAAACTCAACATTGAACACCAAATTAAAATCGCTTAAATTTCAGTGATCTGATAAGTGATACCTATGAATACTCAGCAGATTTTCAGAAACCCTTTTTAAAAGCATTTTATCCTCTGCACAAAATGCTCTTTTGTATGAGGAAAAAAAACTAGATTTGGTGTTGTTTGCACTTGCATTGATATTCTCTTTTAATTCAAGCTCATGAATCCCACACCATTTCAACCCAATGTTATTTTCTGTATTTCACAGCCCTAGTTCTGCAGAGCTTGGCTAACCTCATCACTTGGAGGATCTGCTGTCTTTCTGTAAAATCATGTTATGCTTCTGAATGAGCAGGCGAGCTCCAAAAGTCTGCCCTGCAGCCTGGAGGCCTTTGTTTGCACAGAATGTCTCAGTTCAAAAAGGCTTTTAGACACACAAGCTTATTGTAAGACTGGTATTTAACAACCTTGCCAAACTGGGAAAAGGTCTTCTGGCTTTAGCAGAGATATCATTCTGAGAAAAAAACAACTCTATGTAGGAGACTGCAAATCGTGTTCTACCTTCAGTGCACCCCTTCATCTTGCCAAGTGGGTGCTTAACTACCACTTTGCTGGAGCTGACATAATGCAGAGACAGTCCAGATCGAATAATACTTCTTAAAGCAGAGTAAAAGGGGGCATCTGCTTTAAAAACAGGGAGCCTAACTGTCAGTTCTCTGGTCTAAGGATGTCATCAGTTTAAGGTGAGAAGACAGAGCTTCAAAGCACCAGGGCCAGTGGGCAAAAGAAAGCATTTTCTGCTTAATGTGTGATGAGCTGACCTTGAAGCTTTTAGAACAAGCAAATAAAAGTGGGTAACTCAGTCACTGAATTAGCAAAAGAGCTGCAGCCTTCTGTCAGTGTTGTAGGTTGCATCGATTAAGTACTTTCACCTCTACCTCACAGAAATCAGACAGTGATCTGTCACATTATTACAATGTTAAAGCTATAAATACAATAGTGAAACCAAAATCATATCTATAGAGCTCAGCAAAAAAAAGGTCACAAGGGCTATTTGCTGTAGTGAGATATTATACATCATCTAGGCATAGTGAGTAAAACCTGTAACGAATGTGGTGAAATAAACCTTCACTACAAGGTGCCTAAGGTGCCTATGGTAATATTCAAAACAGGGCTTTGGTGCTGGATGTGCAGTTTAAATGTATTGATCCACTGAAGTCACACACAAAGTCTGCCTACCCTCTTAGCATCAATCTGTGTGAGAGACCACAGACTTGTAAGCTGTGTCTAAAGAAAATTCTCAACAGCATGCGAACAAGATCTGAAGTACATCTGAAGACACAGCACATGAAGTGATGCCCTGTTATCTGAAGGTGAGATACTGCTAACTCAGCGTGATGACTTTGATGGCATTGTTGATTCATGCCATGCTGGATCACAAGCTTGCCTATGCCAGTGAGCCACTGGTGAGCTGTTCTCCAAACATGCTTTCTGACTAGAATATTTATGTAGACTGTAGTTCTCCTATCAAATGTATGTAGAAATGGTCTTGCTAAGCAAAGGCTATAGGATCACTTTCACTCATTCATTGTTTTGTATTCTACAGATTAGCATTTTGCTATAGATCATTTGTGGATGCCAAAGCCCTCTATCAGGTTTGGCTCTTCAAGACTTTGAATTTGGTTCTGGAGCTGTGGGTTACTAGATTGCCATTCATAATCAGGACTGCAAAAACTCCTCTGAAGGGAATGACTTTCCTTTAATTAAAGGCGCTTCTTTAAGTGCCACATGCAGTCAAATCCCAAACCGCAAGCCTGAAGAAGTGTGACCGATTGATATTCATTTCAATATGCCCATTAGAAAGCCATGTGATGGCATTCAGGTGGCGGTGTGGGACTTTAGACTCAGTATCATGGGCAGAAGAGGCTCACATGGTAACAGCAATCCAGCATGATGTCACAGTTGGCGATGGTGCTGTTTAGAAACTCCCCAGGGAAAGTGTTGTTTGTACAAAGTGTACTGAGATTCTGCTGTGAGATAATTAGAAAAGCATGACTGACTTTTCATTTCACATCCCCTCTTATTTATACATGGCTTTCTGAAGGCACTACAGTGACATTATTTGGTATGTTTTTCTTCCTGAAATTAGCCAACCGGATCATTCTTTTGAAAGGATCCCTCCCACCCCGGGATGTTATTTCTATGGAATGCATTGCTTTACTGACAGTGTCTTTACTTTCAGTCATGGCAGAGTTTCTCACAGAATACAATCAGTGTCAGGATTTGTATTTAATTACATTTTCCTATCTTGGATACCTTTAAAACCTGTCTGATTAATTCTATCTAAATGTAAAACAAGCATGAGATTTATCATGTTCAACACCTCCATCAGTCACAAAGACTCACCTTGCCTGCAGATATTTGTCTCGTGAAATGTTTACATTACCCTAAATATTAAAGTCACACTTCAGTTCAGGATTTCCCCTCTTATTACTTATTTTTATTCAGTTAACATAAAACTTAAACAGACCAGAAAAAAAGTTAACATATAACATGACTGACTGTTGAAAGTCATGTGAAGGTCAGAGCATTTGCCAGCAACCCAAGGCACCGAAACTGCAACACCTGAGAATTTATTTCATTCCAGTTAATTGTATCCTTATTAATTTTTCAGCTGTACATATTAATGATCCATAGCCTAACCTTAATTTTTGTTTTATGTGACTTATTGTTTTAGCTCCAGAAGTGTTCCAGGCCTTTATGGATGGAGGTCCAGGATACTCGTACCCAGTAGACTGGTGGTCGCTAGGAATTACAGCATATGAATTACTGAGGGGTTGGGTAAGAATAAATTTTGTTGTTATTTAACACATTGACTGACAGAAGTCTCCAAATTGGCAGTCTGCCTGAGTACACCCTTCATGATAAAATCAGAGTGGACAAAGCTGTGGGTCAGGTCAGGAATGCCACTCTGAGTGCCTCCTAGCTGGAAACGTTGTTGGGAGAGTTTCATTCACTCTGAGTTAGGTTATCAAAGTTTGCCTAAGTTTGGTTAAGGAAAGGCCTGATCTCTTAATGGTTTCTCCACAGTGCAGAAGTGAAAACAATGCTGTTTCCTCCAAATAGAACTTGAGTTACTTCAGGCTCTATTGCAGGCTAATACCTTAAAGGAGCTAACACAATATCCTAAGATCTTGGTCCAACTACAGAAAATGCTTATCTGCCAGCACACTTGTTACTTATCTAATCAATTATGTGAATAAGCTTAATGGAAAATCTTTGTGAGCATGGTCAAATATCACAGAAGATAATGGAAAATTATTTTCCATTTGGGTTTAAAGGACTGGATTTGATTGCTTAAATATTTACTATTCTCTATGGAAAAGAGTGACTTAGATACTATTTCAGGATACTGATGTAACTAAAGTAGCTAAAATATTTTAAACTCCTATTTTGGAAAGATGATTCCATTGTATAGCAGTATGCTGGTTTTAAGGAAAGAATATTTGTTATCATAGGACACAAGGAGAGTACCACTACCTTGCCCTGAGAGAGTACCGCTACCTTGCCCTGATAGGTACTTTTTAATGTGAGACAATCTATACCACAGAGATCTCCATTTTCTGTAGGATGACAGACAAAGGAAAGTAGAAATAACGAAGAATGTTCCTGAGTTTAAATGGAAAACTTCAGAGTGTCTGCATATTTTCACTTCAATTTTGAAGCTACAGTTTTCCAGTGCCAAAAATTTGGCCAGTCTATTTGTATTTCCACAGAAATGGTAAAAGTCATGGTTCTCATACAAAGGTCTCCCCCATTTCAAATCTTAGTCCCTATTCTCAAAGCATAACAGCATTGGCAACCTTATCTTTCAAAGGAAAAAAAAAAAAAGAACTTTGCAATTTTCCCTTTCCATCATTACCGGGGTTTAAAGCTGACATTCTTCCCAAAACAGGAAATTTTACCTGAACAGTTCAGGTCTGGCAGTGATAAACGTAATACATCCCCAACAGCAGTTGCAGACAGCTGCGTACATCAAGAATTAAAAGAACATCCTCCTGGTTTTATATCGACCCTTTCCTTAGTGAGCATCTCCAAGAAAGCAGCACAATGAATGGTTGTGTAAGGAAAACTGAACTCCCAAGCCAAGTCACAGGAAACACCCAGTTACTATAACCAATGAAAAACTACAGAGAATGGGATCCATTGGCAAGGATCCATAAAGCCTGTTCTGAATAAGTCTGACTGGCTACAGACAAAGTAGAGACTGAACCAATCTTTTAAACAATCAAACCGTTGCTACCTGTCCGTGCTCCAGTCAAGCAAGCCAGCCTGTTTCCCCATGAAGAATGCCTCTTGCTTGCTGAACAAGCCAGAGGGTGGCTTGACAGCTCACATACTTATATATACTAGAAAAGGTGTATTTTTCGCTCAGTTTGATTTCTAAATTCTTCTGATCTTGGCAAAGTCTAAATGGACAGCAGTGATGACAAGGAGTAGCTGAGGGTTGGGGAAATATGATTAACCAAAGGCATGTTGCTGTTTGCAGCAGACATGAGCTCTAAAGCTCCATCTGCTGCAGCAGCCCGTGCAGATGGCTGCAAAGAGGCAGTTTGTGTGTACGAGGCAAGCCAAACCCACAGGAAAGCAGCCCCCTCCTCTTCCATGCTCCCACAGCACTTTATTCAGCACCCTCATTGCTGCAGAGCAGAGGGATGGGCACTTGGTGCAGCCCAAGGGAATGATTGCACTGGACAGACCCACACAAAAATATTACCTTCTCCAGTCAGAGCATGGTGCGTGCTGGTGTGTGTGGAAGGCAGGAACATCAGAAATGAGAAGAGTCAGAAGCTTTGATCATTTTCCTCTAAGCTGATGTTGTCTGCCTGGATTCAAAAGGAACAAAAATTACTCACTTCTTATTGAGCTGAATTGTTTGGGTTTTGTCTTTACTGTTATGAAATAGAAGAGGCCTCAGAGGAGATTGATCATTCAGTGGAGGATGTCTATGCTCACCGCAAGGGAGGTTGGCCTAGATGACTTTTGGAGGTCACTTCAAACCCAAATCACTCTATGATTCTGTTTTTCTTTTTTCATAAACTAAGACAGGAGGGATCTGACCCTCAAGTGGACTGAATAGATGAAAAATGTGTTAGTTGTGAAGGACCTCAGAAGACCAAGCTTACAACTGCCATTTCTTTGAGTATTTGTAGTTCAAATTTAACTGAGGACATTAAACATCTCTGAAAAAAAATAAATGTAGAATGCTAAAAATCTTTAAAATAAGGTAAGTTTTAAAAGGATATTTCTGGTGAGGAAGAGGGATGTGCAGAAACATCCTTAGCAGAAAAGCAGATGACAGACTTTCAAATGACAAGTTTGAAACTGATTCAAGAACATTATGTATTCAGAGCAAGCATTTAGGTTCCATTGGATTCACATGGATATGATATAGTTAAATGGCAACAGGCTAACAGAATTTGAATCAAAGGGAAAAGATTTAAGCAATCCTTGGGTTTATTTTTAGAATACCCCAGTGCCTTGGGATGGACTTGGTTTCATACACATGTTCAAAGTCAAACACGCACACAAACTTTCTCAAAACAAGAATATGCTCTGTGCCTTTCTGAAGGCTGGCTTTAATGCACTATCAGATTAGATAACTAACACATAGAAACATTCTTAAATTCTAAATTACTACTGATAGATGCTAGCAAAAGTCAAGGGATGGTTCAGTTTTTAGTGACAGTAACAAGTGTCTGCCCTTCGCTGTTGAGGATACTGGATTAGAAGGCAGCTATGCTGTGTTCGATTCACACAGTGCTGCTGTGATGGCATCTGGCTGCAGATCTCATATCACCTGTCACCTGCTGGGTACAACTTAATTCACAGGCTATCCACATTCTATCCTTGTTCACAGAAAAAAAACCACATCAGAATAAATCGTCTTTCTAACAACTTGCCTCACAAATACAAGTCCTTAAAAAATATGTGCACAATAATTAGTATGAGTAGAGTTTTATAACTTGTACTTTCATTTCTGAATGCTGCATTAAATGAAAGGTGAATCACAGCAAACTTCAGGAACAAAGCACTGTGAAGACTACAACTTCTCTTCACCTACAGAAGAATGCTTGATGTTTATAAATATGTAAAGGGTGAGTGCCAGGAGGATGGAGCCAGGCTCTTCTCGGTGATGTCTGATGACTGGACAAGGGGCAAGCTTGTGACAAGGGCTCAGCTTATGGAAGCTGAACCATAGGAAGTTTCATGTAAACATGAAGAGGATTTTTTCCACTGTGAGGGTGACAGAACACTGGAACAAGCTGCCCAGGGGGACTGTGGAGTCTCCCCCTCTGGAGGTATTCAAAACCCACCTGGATGCATTCCTGTGTGATCTGGTATAGGAGATCCTGCGCTGGCAGAGGGGTTGGACTGGATGAGCTTTGGAGGGCCCTTCCAGCCCCTGATGTTCTGTGGTTCTGTGATTAATTTAAACACAAACACAGGACAGTAGGTCCACAAAATCCATAGGTCCAGGCAATAATTTTAGGTTTCCATAAGAGAAAAGGGAAAGGATTGAAATTTAGAGACCCTACTTTTTTATTGTGATTCTTACACAGCTCTTTGTAAGCCTTTGAAAATTTGTCTATCTACTACTCAGCAAAATCAGCACTTTTCCATTTTGTCAGTTTAAATCATGAGGGCATTCTTGTGTTACATGTAAAAAGTAGTAAATAACCAAAGTTTGGTGTAGAATGCCCAAGGAACAAAATTATTCCACTCATTTGAATGGATACTTCTCTTAATGAGACTAAAATTTGCAGAGGAAATGCATCTACGAGTAATTACCTTCATTACGACCAAAGAAAAGCACACATACAGGAAGGATTAGTCCCAAAATTATTCTAACATGTTTCAGTGGTTTTGATCTTTCCAGCATAAACAATACTGAGCTCAGAAAAACTTGAATTGCCTGCATTCCTTTACCCTTCCTGCTGTCTTGATCTTGATTTAACTTTATCCTAGAGGCCCTATGAAATTCATTCAGCCACCCCCATTGATGAGATACTCAACATGTTCAAGATAGAAAGAGTTCACTACTCATCTGCGTGGTGCAAGGACATGATAGCACTACTGAAAAAGGTAAGAAAGCATAAATATCTTTGTCCTTTCTTGTCTCCTTGTCCAGAAGCCACTCCAGCAAGGCAAATGTGTCAGGCTAACACATACCTTAGGTAATCATAGTGTATGAAAGCAGCGCTTGTTACTAGACTTTTCTGAATGAGTGGTTTAGTGTTTTCTCTTGAGAAGCTGGGTTATTCTTAGGCTTAGTCTCAGGCTTTACATGGCTTCAGACAAATAGAACTCAAATGCTTTCATTTATTGCAAAACAGATACACCCCTGATAGCAAAACCTTGGTGATCAGCAATTCCCACCCTGTACCATGGTCCCAATTTCTCCATCGCTAATTGTGCACGTTAGAAATGGAAGAAGGGACCACTTTCCTCTCTGAATTTATGCCACTATTTCCAGCCAGGGAGTTTGGAAATGAAAAGGTTTGTATGTCTCTCTGCCCCATGTTGCTATAGTTGCAACAACAAAATTTGAGCTATTTCACTGGAAACATCACTAAGCTGTAAGCCAGGTTTCTGTTTGGATGCATCTTCATCCTGGAACTCCCTTTCTCCCCCACATCCCAGTAATTTGTTTGATTTAATTTTCTGGCCATGTTGCAAGGCTCATCTGTCTCTTTTAGGTATTTTAGACCATCAGCACTGATATCTGAACAGGAAATGTTTATGAATGTGTGACTAGCACAATGCAAGCTGAATTCTCCTTGCAGCAATGAGCAATCTACTTTGGATAGATGGAGCAATGAGGTGGTTAATTTTAATTGCTGCCAGGATGCTCAGTGTAAATATATCTTCCAATAAATTAAAGATGAAATACAAATTGTTACGTGGCATTGAACTGTGATGTTTCATGTTGCTTGGACTCTTGTGTATTTGTAAACAAACTTTTGTTCCTGATACATTTATACACTTCATGCCTGCAGCAACCATCTGGCGGCAATTAAATTAAATTCATATCCTGTGAGTTATTACTTTTAGTTGTTTTTATTTTTTAGATTGGAACTTCTAGGAGTTGTTAGAACATTCCCTAACCATTTGATTAGTCAAAATTGAGTACCATACCATTTATGCCTGTGATACAGTTCTTTTATATGGCATCCAGCCCCTCAGAAAATGCCTTGTGCTTGATTGCAGCTCCTCACTAAGGACCCAGAGTGCCGTCTTTCAAGCCTTGCAGATATCCAAAGCTCTCCATACTTAGCTGATGTCAACTGGGATGCTGTTTTAGAGAAAGCTGTGACCCCAGGCTTTGTTCCTAATGTAAGTTGATGCTCCAGGTGAACTGTGTTTGCAAATTCAGATTTTAATTATCACTGCTGTTTTACGTGTTTACCCTTCCATTTACTGCTCTTCAGTGAATTGCTACTCACAGAAACTTGAACTTGGGTTCTACTTTCATTTACTCAGCTGCAGCTATGGTAAAATTTGGCCCATTTCATTAGATCACACCAACATTTAATTAACCTTGATTCACTTTTTGTTCCCTTTCAAATAAAGAACATCTTCTAGGCTTTGCCTTTCAACTGCTAGAGCAAATGATTGACAGAGTTAATTCTGAGCCAAGGAATACCGGAAAGGTTGTTGCTGCTCTAAAACTTAGACGTCTGAAGAACATTTGCAAGACTTTTTAACATCCTAGCATATATTCCTTTTTTCACTTAAAAATAATACTGTTCCAAAGCACTGACCTATTTCCTTTGTGATAGTTTCCTACACTAAAACATTCAAATCCTGTGAGGGAATCAGGTGGTTTCATTTCTTTGCTGTGTTTCCATTTTGTTGGTGTTTTCTGGCTACTCCCTTTTTGACCAGTTGAAAATTAAATGGATTTGAGGGCCAGGAATAAAAAACCACTGATTGTGGTGTTAACATGCTGCTCCACTTCGCTCAGTCATATCACAGCATAATTGTTCTCTAAATGACGCATTTGTAGGATACTAAGTTTTTTTTATATGCCTTTTTTAATGCAGTTGTAAATAAAGATGAGGAAGGAGGAGTAGCTAGATCCTGTCTGCATCCAGATGCACATTAGAGTTTTTACTAAATCAGATGGGAAGAGGATGCAGCCCTGCAGAAGCTGAGGGTGAGAGGGTGTTGCCTAATGGAGCAGAGGCAGACGGGTGGCTTTCCCAGACAGTGCTGGCATTGTTTGCTGTGCTTCTTGGCATCTCACCAAAGCCTTTGCTGGAAGCAGGGTAAGAAAGCTATGGGTAGGCAAGCAGGAATTCCCTCTGGGAGCTTGGAGAAAGACCAGAAATACATCAGATAACTAACACAACAGGTGAAAAGAAGGGCAGGCCACTGGTGGGCACTTTGGAGCAACATCACCAAGGATAAAATTCTCTCCTTTAACGTTGTAGCTCAATGGTGGTGTAAGCTGAAGTCATCAGAGGTGAATGTCATAGCTCTGAAACCAAAGCTAGGGATGACCCTCTTACTCAACATCCCTGAAGCTCTCCCAGGTTGCTACACTGAGCAAAGCACTGCAGAATAAAGATCCCCCTTGGTCTCATCATGGGCTCGATCCTCCACGGTGATGTGGATCTACAAGATGAATGGAGACTGGTGTCCCTCTTCTCCTTGTTTTCAAAGTTAGAGCTCCTCTCCAAGGTACCAGAAATGTGTGCTGAATCCTTCTCGCACACAATTCATCAGAGTACTTAGACCTCCTATTCCTAGTTGAAAGTTTAGTCCCCAACTGCCAGACAGATGTTTTCTGAGAACTTTTGTCTCTGTTACACCAGCAAAAGCTACACTGATTAAGCAGGCTCACACAGCAAAATATTTCTCAGTTTTCAGGCTTTGGTAAGAGGATGAATTGGGGCTAACTTGCGTTGTAATCTGGGGAAAGATTTATAACTAGAGAGTTCTATAACTTTTTAACCTCTTGCTGTTACTGTCAGGAGCTTCTTTGTCTTCTCCAGGGTAGGAAGGTCTCATTTAATTTCTACCTCTGCAGTTTGATTCCATACACATCATTGGTATTTAACTAGTACAAGTGTTTCTTTGTGGTTTAGCTAGTTTATTTATATTCAGCCCGGAGACATACATTGTTAGCAGTTGGGTGGGTTGGTTGGTTGGTTTGTTCTTTGCATTGTTAAATATTTGATAAAGGAAACAAGGAATCATTTAAATGTCATATGTTTTCACTTTTAAAGTTTCAGAACTAGAGTGATGTATTTTTAAATGCTCAGATCTTAAAACTGTACATAGTCAAGAAAGGAATTGATATTGATCAAAGAGTTATTTATTTGTCAATGAATATACCAGAAACCTCCATCAATTAACAAAATAATAAATGTTACATAACCTGACTGCATAGCACAGAGGAAAAGACATCAGCTTAATATTTGACCTGGAATATACAGACCTTGCTAGGAATAAAAGTGAGGGAGTGATCTCTAAATCAAATGTTTTATTGTAGGATACCACAAGTTCCATAAGTGGTTTCTGATGTGGTTTTACTGCTTACTGTCCTTGGTTATTAAATAATAGCTGAGATTTCTGTATGGTTTATTGCCCTTGACGAGGGCAATGTTGTGATTGAACTCTCTGAAGTCCCAGGGGAAAACAGGCTGCATTTAAAATATTCCACCTCACAATTCAAATTGTTTGCAGTTTTGAGGTTTTTTTATTGTCATTGTCATGTTTGGTTGGTGGTTTTTGTTGTTCTGGTTTGGCTTGGGTTTTTTTAATGCTTTAAGAGAATGAGCAGGGGGAAAGGATTCTGATTACAGGAGTATCCAAACACTGATTCAGTCACATGGATGCCAAGTAATGATTTTTTGAAAAATCACTACTGCACTGGGTTCAGCTAAACCATTCTCTAGCTCCTATCCCTGAATAGGAAAGAAGCAACTCATCCAAATGTTGTCATGAGTTGGCTTTATTGCACTAATGAATCGAATTGAAGAAAACGCTCGAGGCGCAGCTATACTTCTGTAAACTTTCATGCAGAAAAGATCCGAAAGAATCAAGAACCTGAAAAGAATTAAGGAAGAATCTGAAAACAATTAAGGAAAGAAATGACCATGTAGAAATGATGTTTCAAATCATCCTGCTTAAAAACTAACTTCCTGATACCACAAAGAATCTAACGATTTAGTCCAAGCACCACAAACTAACATAAGAATGGAGAATTCAGAGTATTTAAGTAATGTGAGGAATGGGTAAGAAAAACATAACAGGAAGAGGATCTAACTGTAATTGCTTTACAACATGATTTTCATCTTACCTACCTTATTTAAACTTCAGTCATCACTGCAGGCTTAAAAAGGCAGTTTTTATTTTACAGATAGGATTGGGAAGCTGGATCATTATTGATAATATTAAAACTTGCCAGGCAAACTAAAACAAACAATGATGCTTCAAAGAGTAACTTGGAATGCTTTTATACTAGAAAGGAAGACTGAACTGTGACCCTACATTTGAACTTGAAGAAATGATTTTGGAGTCCAAGCCTCTCCACAAAAAGAAAAAGCGACTTGCCAAAAACAAATCCAAAGATGGAACTAAGGAAACTTGCCCACTGGTAAGTTGGGGACTGTTGCTGTGCCAGTGGTGTTTCGTTTACATTCTCTAATATATGAAATCAGTTCAGTTTTATGATGTCTGAAAAAAGACTTGACCCCTGTGTCTGTCACTTCACAAGCAGCATCCAAAGCAAGATTAAAGGCAATCATTTATTTCCATAACTGCATGCTTAAGCTCTAATAATTTTAGAGATTCTCACAGATGCTCATTTCAAGTATGAAAAAGTGTTGCCAGTTGGCAAATATGCCTCCCACACATGGGCAGATAGTTACAAGGAGTATTTATCCACTGCAAGTACCAAAAATGAAAAGAATGCAATGAAAAGCTTGTTATGTATAAATGTTTTAAAGCTATGTCTCGACTAATGTTGCCATGTAGAAAGACTGATCGTATAAACAGTCTAAACTTCTGAGAAGATTAAGTAGTAATCATTTCCCAGCCTTGAATTTTTATTTCAGTGAGGTTTGATATATTCTCTGGCTACTCCTAATTATTTTGAATGCTCATGCAAGCTGTTCTTTGTAGACCTATCAGATACAAAAATCCTCAGGAATAGTTTTGAGGGAAAGTTCTTCCAAAAGAAAAAAAAAGATTGATTGTGCTATGACAGCTCACTTTTGAAGAGTCTTCAAGATGTCTTTCAATAGTATTCATTCATAAGCCTTTTTCATTCAATATAATTTCTGTTGTTGTGGCTTCTGTCTATGATTTTCCATCTTTTAAAACGAACCTATTAATGCTGTTTGGTTTTCTTTTCTTAAAGAACGTACACCTGCAGCAGTGCTTGGAAACCGTCAGGAAAGAATTCATCATATTCAACAGAGAGAAGTAAGTGCATTTTTTAAATGCTTGTTTAGCTTTCACAACTGAAATTAATACAACTATTGTGTTTTATCTCAGGGTAAGAAAAAAAGTGATTAACAGTCACAGCAGCAGCGGCTGAAAGACTGAGTTTCCATTGATATATTTTTTTTCCTCTTAGAGTCTCTAGTGTGATGATTTTGTAGGTTTTCCTCCCCTGAGAGCAAGCAGAAGTGCTTGCAGTGCCAGTATGTTAGAAAGAGAAGGTAAACGTCACTAACGCTCTCCTGACAAACCATTAGCAGTTAAGCAAAGGGGATACCATACAAGGGACTGGGTTTGGGTTTTGTTATTTTTTTACAGCTAAACCAAAACCAAGGGAAGAGTAACTCGTGACATTACAATGGTATGAACTCTGGTGTTCTGACTTGGAGATGTGATTCATAGTTCAGCACCACAGAAGAGTTATTTCAGCATTATGTATTTCAACACAGCTAAATGTTAAACCTATATAAGATGTGAAGCAAGAGCTTCATACTCTGAGAGTGAGCCACTGTTCACAGGAACACAAACATTAGTCCCAAGGATGTCAATCATCTCCGTGGTCCAATTAATACACTGCAGTTCATGTTGTTTGCTGTGTTTGAGTTGCAGCCACTATGATCTCATTTCTATTAACCTACAAAGTTCGTACCTAGGAAGTTGGTTGTGCCTTTGGTCAAATTGCTGCATTTCATCCAGATGTATTTAGTGAGCTTATTTGACCTAATTTTACCTGCAAGGCTTTCTAACAGAGTTCTGAGATGTTGGAATTTCATTTTAAAAGGTGTGACTATCCTACTTAATGCTTGCAATGCAGATAAATACTTCTTCTGTAATTAAAACTGGGAAAGGGATCATCAGGTTTGCAGAGCTGATATGACATCATGAGGGAAATTATGCTGTAGATAATCCCATTTTTCTTGTTACAATCTGTGGGACCTGTCTATACCAAATGCTGACTGCTCAAAGAAACTACAGCCAAAATGAATAAAGGAAGGTCAGAGAGATTCTTCATGTTATTATGCATGACAGCCATGTGTTTATGTAAGAGCCTTTAACAAGAAAAACCAGACCAAGTCAGCTCATAAAAGGTTTTCAGAAGGGTCTTGGAGCACTTTTGTGAATCAGTTGTGGTATCAGCAAACTAGGGAATACCTGAACTTTGTAGGAGTTCAAAATAACTGAGGTGGTAATAACAGGCTTGGGGAAAGATTACATTGATAAATCAATTTAATGTGTTTCCAAGAAGTTATTCAGACAACTAGTTCATTTCCAGATATGACTCGCTCTCTTACTGTAGGCATACATCAAGGAAACCCCATATACAGCAACTGTTAAAAGATAAAATACCAGACTGTAAAACTCTTTCAAAGTCCCATTGTGTGCATTCACTAGCATTGAGCAATATTTTTGGACGTGATGTTACTGTTTTGTTCTTAAATCCTTTTTAGCAATGCATAGGAAGTTTTGGTTGGGTTTTTTGTTGTTGCTGTTGTGGTTGTTTTGTATTTTTTTCATCTGTTTCACATTGCACTACAGTAATACCAAGCTATAAACCCTGTGAGAAGCTGTTGAAAGATCAACAAGCAAAATGGAAGCGAAAGATAAGATAGCTGCACTTCTTCAGAGCATCGTGCATTCTGGTCACTGGTTGGTTGGCTTTGAACAGGGTAAAGGAAAAACATTTAGTGTAGACCCACAACAGATCCCACAGTGCCTAAAGCGCAGTCACAATGCTTTCTAATGGTGTTAGAAGTGAAGAAGGACATGGATTGACTTCTATGTTATGTTTCAAAGGCAAAAATGTTAATAAGAGAGGTAGCAGAGGTCAAATATTTGAAGTGCAAAGGGAATTCAAGTTAATGGGAACAAAATAAGACCAGTGACAGACACTGATGTCATCACAATCGATGCCAGGGTAATCATGGTGGGTCTCCTGAGACCTGCTTGGTTTACTTCAGTGGCACAGTACACTGCACAGATCCTGCTAAAATGTGAATCAAAACAAATTATCCCATCTTTCAAGGCAAAAGATGAGAATGGCCAACCGAAAAGGAGTCAAGGGACTATTTCCAAGGATTCTAATTAAGTAACGCGAAGCCACGTAGTGATGTACAGTTAGAGTGCAATGTTAACTGGCACATTTCCACAACATCTTGCAATCCAATACTTGTAAAACATCTGCTATGAAAAGAAGAATCTGTTTTTATTATTGAAGGTCTTGCTGATGCTTCCAGGTTGTGTCTCTTCTTCACTCTATATCTTTCATCATAGATCAACAGATAGTTTCTTTCCAAGAAAACAAGAGAGACTCAGAAACTTTTAGATTGCAGATAAGGATGCAGGGGAGGTAGAGAAAAGGCTTAGTAGGCTAAAGAAACCAAAACCAACAAACCAATTAGGAAAACAGTTGAAGAGGCTGAATGAGTAACTTAAACTGTTAAGTTAATTCTGGCAAGGACAAAATGTGCACATTTTGACTTTTCTGTTGCTGTGGTACTTATGGGAATTTTAAGCAAGACGAGTGCATGAGGAATACAGAGTCCATTTTAGCTAAGCTTTTAAATACGTAGGCTCAGTTTAAAAGGCTGATGGTTTTCCTGGTGGATTTACAAGCAGCATTCAGGCAACGTACATTCTTGGTAAGACTTTCATTGTCCTTGGATGCAATTTATTTGTTGGACTATGGCTTAATTATGGAGCTGTTATCTGGGGTTTGAGCAGTTATGAGAACAGATGGAAGATCTGAAGAACTAAAAAGATGTAGGATATTGTATGCAGTCAGAGAGCACAAACATACACTGTACGGTGGCAGAGTGAATGTGGTTTGTTAATACAGGAATTAGAAGAAAAGACCTTGGAGCTGTGACATTAGCTGTTTTGTTTATATATTAATTTAACTATATAGAGCTTCCTGGACAAAGAAGTGTAGTCAGTGATTGTCAGTAATTGTTACTGATTGGCTGTGCCTAGTTCTTTCCTAAAAGATACTGAACAGCTCTAGGTGCAGAGATAGCTCTCTGTTCCCAGAATAGACAGTAAAATTTGAGGGAGCATATTCTAAGCATATTAAGATGCTTAAAATCATGTAGTCTGACTTTGTCCACATTGTAGGTGAAAAGCTTACTTAATAGTCCCTGCATATTTTTATCAACTCAAAGTTATTATCTCTCTCTTTGTAGTTGTTTTTCTTTCAATTGTCTTTTTGGATTCTAATCCAGAGTCCCTGAGTGCTTTCTTTTGTTTCAGTTTGATTGGGATGGAATATTCATAATGATTTGCAGTACACCTCATTGAATGCACTTTTCTCAATAGCTGTTTTGTCACTTAGTGTCTCTGGAGATATTTATATTCCCATATTCCCCATAATATCTGAAGGCTTTTCAGATGAGGCTACAGCACTTTTCTTGCCACTTCTGCTGACCTTAATTCAGTTTAAATCCATCTCTTTCTGAGCATTTCAAGTGGCTACACTGCTCTTTACCGATCTCTTTCTTGTCCCTTTTGTAACGCGTATATCTGCTTTTGGAGATTGCTCCTGCAATCTTACCTAATTAGGAAGATGCCTTTCTGAATATGATTGAAGCTTGTTTGGTTGAGGGCACTAATAACTGCTGCTTGGTCACTTCTGCCTTTGATGCCTGCTCATTGCTACTGGCTTACAATTTTCAGACCAACTTTGACTCACAGGATCACAGGATGTTAGGGGTTGGAAGGGACCCAAAGAGATCATCCAGTCTACCCCCCTCGCCAGAGCAGGAACACACAATCTTAGGTCACAGAGGAGCACATCCAGACTGGCCTTGAAAGTCTCCACAACCTCTCTGGGGAGACTGTTCCAGTGCTCAGTGACCCTTACAGTAAAGAAGTTTCCCCTTGTGTTAGGTGGAACCTCCTGTGCTACAGCTTACACCCATTGCTCCTTGTCCTATCCTGGGGAGCAAGTGAGCAGAGCCTGTCCCCCTGGCTCCTGATCCCCAGCCCTCAGATATTTCCAAACATTTATTAAATCCCCTCTCAGTCTTCTCTTCTCCAGACTAAAAAGCCACAGGTCCCTCACCCTCTCCTCATCAGGCAGCGTTCCAGTCCCTTAATCATCCTTGTAGCCCTCCTCTGGACTCTCTTGAGCAGATCCCTGTTCCTCTTAAACTGGGGAGCCCAAAACTGAATGCAGTACTCCTGTCTTAGTGAGACAAGCTGCCTAAAGATTTGAACATAGTAGGTGTGTGTAAAGGTTCTGCAGGCATATCTTCACAATCACCTTTTTGGAGAAAAGGGTGGTTGTACAAAAGCCATCATAACAATTTTGAGCACCATGTACAATGCCACATTAAGGAAATTGGTGCTGCTATGCTGTGTCTTTCACAGCTGATATTTTCCTCACTCACCTCTGAACTAGGATCCTCTTCTCAGCATCAGAGAAAAGGCATGAAAAGCAAAGAGAAGATATGAGATGGGATTGAATGGCCATGTGTTTGTGACAGCTGGCTGCCCTGTTGTCCAGTCCTGCTTTGCTGTAGCATTCTGTCACACCAGTTTCACTGCCACATTGCTGCAGATGTGCATCACTCTCTCTGCAAAGGCAGCAGACTTTTCATGGACATCACATTCATCATTATTTGTCTTTAAATTCTCAGTCTGTTAGCAAAATTATGCTTGATGCTGCTATCTGTTGTCTCTTCAGCTCTTTTGTAAATTCTTCGTGTCCTGACATTCAAGGTCTTGATGAGAATGAGACTGAGTAGATGTAACTAGATGTGGATGAAGAATGGTCCTTCTTCCCATGTATTTCATGTGGACCTGACCAAAAGGATCACTTTACCTTAAAACTTTCACCAGAGGCATAAGGGAAGAGAATATTTCATAGTAACTCCTTTGATCTATCCATCTGCTGACAACTGGACAAAAGGGTGAGCCTGCATCCTTCAGTACAGACACCAATAACAGGCTAGGAAATCAGTGGATGTCTCAAAAATGAGTTTTGGCCCACACTGCTGAGAAACAGCCTTACTCATGGTCAAGATTTTAACCTGGGTTCTAGCTAACTAGAAAGAAAACATTCTTCCTGAGGTCCCACAGTCTAATAAGCAATATGTTAGTGGGAACTTTCATAGCTGCTTTCTTGCTTCTTGTACACGTAGATGTAGAGATGTATCTAAACTAGAAAACCTAGTTCACATTTTAACATGTGGCTGAACAAGACAGATATTGTTTAGGGTGCACCTGGTCTTGGAAGGACAGTAATTCACTTCTAAGAGGCACTTATTTACTAGTCTGCATGTGACTTTAGTGTGAATTTGACTGGGTTAGTCTCGTTCTTTTAAATGGCTGCACATCACTTGATGTTTTCATTTATTTACTTTGTGTCTTCACTCTTGTTTTGCTCTATCAACTCCCAGAGTAAACCTGACACCTCAAGACATTGCAGGTCAACATGCCACAGCACTCAGTGTAATTTTTCACTTGATTTCCACATACTAGTATTCCACATGTCACTCATGCTGTATGTGCACCTGAACCCATTATGTTTGATTATAAATTGCTGGTTGATAGAAAATTATATTCACAGGCATATACTGAGAGCAATTACTCAGCAGGAACTATCAACCTGAATCAACTGCCCATGGTGTAAGCATATTTCCCCAAGGATTTTTGGGAAGGGTGGGAGTAAATGTTATGAGTGTCAGTTGTACAAGAAGAGATCTGTGCTATACGGAGATATTTCCCCCAAAATTTTACTTTGCACATTCAGCTGTAACGAAGCATAACTTTTAGTCTGCACCTCAGTCATTTAAATTTAAATGGAGTTAAACCAGAGTTATCTGGTGATTGCATGGTAATGTAGTGAGCTATCCAAACACACACTTTACACTGTATTGAGAAAACAGCCCTGAGATTATGGTTGTTTCCAGCAAAGCAGTCAGGTTCTACTGAAGCAGTCAGTACCAAGAGTACGTGTTTGGGGGCAAAGACAGACTGAGTTAAAGGATGCTTACATGCAGAACAACTCCTACCCCAAAGGCAGCACATAAAAGTTCCAAAGGTATTTTAAATAACTGGGAATCAGATGACAAAGTCTTTTTTTCAAGATACAGCCCAACTCTTGCAGAAAAGCTACTGCTGGAAGCCCTAGCACCTGAATATGCTACAGGCATGGTCTGCATGGATGAACAGGCAATTGCACCCCTGTGCTCCTTGGTGACTTCAATACCCACCTCTTGGCAGTGTTTCTCAGTGTGTGCTGTGTTCTGGGCTGATGGGGCTGTTCAATTTCTGCATGCCTGAAGGGTGTGGGTGTAAATTAGCTCTAATCCAGAAGCAAATCAGCTCCGGTAAGCAGTGCAATGTATGGTGAGTTTGTGCAGCTGCTGGAGAGGAATCTGTGTTTCAGAGAGGAAAGGCATCTCTATTTTTCTAGAGAAGCAATAAGTCTCTATTTTTTTAATAAGTTTTAAGACCATCTATCTATCTTAAGATCCTTTAGTAGTCAGTGAGGACAGACTTGTACCTCCAAAGATTGATCTGTGACACATACATGACATAACATGGCCTTGAACTAATTAATCTATGTTAGTGCCTCTATTTATCCTGTAGAGAGAGCCTGAACTAATCTTTCAATTGCATACAGTCAGCTGGCATAAAATTCCCTCCACAGCTCTGGGGTCAAACTTGTTTCTGTAAAACTAAATGTCCAGCTGCTAGTCCAACAGGCACAAGTTTCCTGTGGGCTGCTCTTCCGTCTGGCTGCTCTCTCCCAGTGTCAGCTAATCAAGGGCATCTTGTGCAGCACCAAACACTACTTGTGGGTCAACTGCATTTGAGATCTGTGTACCTAGCCATGGGGGCAGGAGGCCAGGAACAAGCAAGTTTTAAGTGTGAACAAGGAAGAGCTAAAGGCTCATGACATAGAATCATGGAACGGTCTGGGTTGGAAGGGACCTCCAAAGGTCATCTAGTCCAACCCCCTGCACTTAGCAGGGACATCCTCAGCTAGATCAAGTTGCTCAGAGCCTTGTCAAGACTGACCTTGAGTATCTTTAGGGGTGAGGCCTGGGTAACCTGTTCCAGTGTTCCACTACTCGCATGGTGCAGAACTCGTTCCTAACATCCAGTCTAAATCTGCTCTTCTTGCCTTCCGAACCATTGCCCCTTGTCCTGTCACTACAGGCTTTTTGAAATAGCTTCTCTCCAGCCTTCTTGCAGGCTCCCTTCAGGTACTGGAAGGCTGCTCTTAGTTCTCCCCAGACCCTTCTCCTCTCTAGGCTGAACAACCCCAGCTGCCTCAGCCTGTCCTCCTAGCAGAGGTGCTCCAGTCCCTCCAGTCATGTTCATGGGCCTGCTCTGGACCTGCCCCATCAGATGCCATCTTTCCTGTGTTGAGGACTCCAGAGCTGGACACGGTACTGCAGGTGAGGTCTCACCAGCGCAGAGCAAAGTGGCAGAATCAACTCTCTCAGCCTGCTGGATGTGGACAATTTAGGTGTACTGTGATCCTTCTTCATTAGCATGTTTCTTTAAGATGTACTTCGAGCCAAGGTTAGTGTTTTCTTTCCTTATGGATGGAAATGAAAAATAAGCAAGTTTCCTGAACTTATGATAACTCCCAGGCTTCTGTTAATTTTAATTTGAAAAAGAAAGCAAATGCAGGAATTTGCACTCCTTTCTGATATCCTTAGAAGCTATTTTGTCATTCAGATTAAAAGTGCTCTTCCCAAATGTGCTTATTCTGTTAAAAATTACCTGATCGAGATGCTCTGCTCACTACTTCACCTTTATTTTACCTTTTCACTAATTAATGTGGCTGAATGAAAATCTGACAGATGAAAACTAGTGAGTAGAATAATGGGGCTACAAGGGAAAGAAGAACACTCATTTACAACTGTAAAATACTGCCAGTTCCTTCAAATTTTACAAAAAAATAGAATGCAGAAAGGAGCAATTTGTAAGAGAAACCTTTACAAATGCAAGTAGGAAATGATGAAGTATCCCTGTATCAAATACTGTCCTTATTCTCCACAGTGGCAGTCAGATGACAAATCACACTGCTTATTGTGTCAGAAGTCACCCTCAGCCATCAATATTTCTACAGTCTGCATGATGGCAGAAAAATACTGGGGGAAGAAAAGTGGAGTGTAAGCTGCAGATGCATATAAACCATTATTTTTTAAGACATGGACACTGCAGGCCCTACAAATTGCTGCCAAAAAATTGCCCTGATTTTGTTGTCTGTGGACATGTATTGATGTGTGTGAGCTTAGAAAGCTTAAAAAGGGATTTTTCAAAAGGTAAGGTTTTACACAAGCTCGTGGAAGTGATTGCTTTTGGGGCTAAAGCCCGCGTGGATGCCATGCACATGTTTGCTGTCAAACCAAGGGAATGGTGTCTTTTGGGGGCTGCTAGGTGAGCTGATCCAGAAATGGGCTGATATGACTAATGTTACTAACTTTTACCTTCCACTACCCATTTACCGCTGACCACTCACTATTTAGATCAGAAGGGTAAACCAACATATATGCCTTTCACGGTACCAGTATGTAAAACTCAAGCTACCCAGCAGCTTTTTCTTATACTTCCTCCAGATTGCCAATACCAAGAGTGATGCTGGACTCTGAGGTGGCACTCCAGTGTGACTCCTTTTGAGTCTCCACTGTCCAAATCCTTCCATTCTTTTTTAGAACAAGTTTTTTTTTTTTTCAGAGTAAAACCACTCCAATATGTGAGGAATGCAGCAGTATATTCTATACGAGTACCACAAGAAGGAAAGAAGTGAATCTTGCTGTCACAGTTAGAACCCTGAATCTCACTGAGTATTTCTTTTTCTTTTTTTTCCCTCCACTTTTTGACTGGAGATAAAGGAGGTGGGTGGGGATACAGGCTTGTGAACTCTACAGCTCCAGCACTGGAAACCAACACTGCAGGAACTCTCCTACAATATATGAGTACCGTGATAATCTTGAGCTATAGCTCAACCAAACGTATTCATGAAATCCAAGACTTGACTGAAGGCTCAGTTACTTTTCTTAATGCACTCCTGTGGTGCCTGGTACAGCCTCTTTCCTCCTCACTGCTAGTGAGGAGGTTGTTCAATGCTCAGTGTCTGGCACTATCAATATTGCATGAATCAGTGGTGAGGGGAAGGGAAACTCAGCTTATCTCTTTGTTAGTTCAGCAGAACCACTCAATTCCCAGCAAAAATGCCTCTGGGTCTACTTACGTATTTACACAGAATTGTTCAAACTCATTTTCATCTTCTTTTCCCTGCAGGTTTGTCTCTTCTTCTCCCCACCCCATTCCCTCTCCCCCTGTGTGAGTGTCCACTAAAACCACTTGTTCCATTTATTCATCTGTAGCTGGCCATTTTACTGTTTAATCTCAGTCAATAGTACTCAGTATAGGAATAGCTTCCTGGTTCAGATTCACAGCTTAGTCTCCATCAAGCCTTTCATTCTTCCTGAGCCTTTATCAGGTTATCACAGCCTGAAGTTGCATCAGCTTAAGGCCAAGAAAAGTCATTCAGTGGAAAGTGGTTTCCACTTCCTACAAATGATTTATTGTGCTACTGCCATTTTTAAACACAATGGCCCAGACTGCATTTATTTTGCCATGATGACAGAAACCATGTTGAGGTACCCATGTTTTTGAAAAGCTGAGAACTTCTGATAGAAGAAATGGTCCAGCTCTGGCTGCAAGGAATCAGGAATTCACAACCATGAGACAAAATTTCACTTCTGGAACTGTCCAGCATTTTAACTGATGAAAGACTGCTCATGCACACAAAGCTGCTGTGGTGAGGTTTGTTTAGGTCTTGACCTGGTCCTGTCTGCACTTTGGAGCTACACTGAAATGCAGCCTGCTTGCTGCCTTTGATTTTTGCTGTTATGGCTGTGGTTTGGAAAGAGTCTCTTAGCACATCTGAAATTTTGACAGCTGTGTTGAAGCTGCTGCTTTTTCTCCTTTTTTTTTTTTCTGATTGAGCTTATCCTACTAAGCAGCCTAAAGACAAACTTTCAACATTCTTCTTCATCCAATGAACAAAGCTGAGCTGCATCCTTTTCCCTGGTGGTCCCAGTTTGCTACTGAGTTCCATTAAATGTTTGTGATTTTCACTCTAGCTTACCACAGTCGTAGCAGTCTTTTATGCTTCAGTATTAAATTAGCCATGCTAGTTTTGGGGCAATCTACTGCCTTTACTTTTATATTTTTATATATTCACTAATATATATATGCATAATTACATATGCAGTATAATTACATTTTGCTTGATTATATATGCCACCTTCTTTTCTTAATCATCCCAGACATCAGACTGTAATTCCCTGTCTCATTCAGAGCTGTGAGGCACAGAGCAGTACTTACAAGCACAAAGCTCTCAGCTTCCATTATTCCCAGCAGCAGCTGCCTCAACATCTGATGTGCAACAAGCAACAAAGTCCCCAGTTGTTTGGTGTGTTCCTGCTCATTGCATCCTTTGCTTAATCAAGAGCTGCAAGTACAAGCTTACAATGTGCTCTGTCACCAGTTCATCCAGAAGTCTCTTGCTGGCATTGGTTTGGTATGAACACAAGGTTTCATCAGTCAGTGTTCTTTTTCTTTTGTTTTCTTAGCCACAACTTCTCAGAGAGCTTGAATTTATGACTAGAGCTCCAAACCATGTTAGATTTTTGGAGAAAAATAATTCCCCCTCAGCATTTTCTCTACCTGTCAAGAGAGAAGCTGAGGCATGGGGCGAGGGCTGTAATTTGTCCAAAAGGTAACAGAAGGAGAAACAGAATCTCCTGATTCTTAGTCCAGTTCCCCAGCATACAGGGCACACTGGTAAATGTTGGCATGCCCATAATAATCCTTTCTAGTGAAGCCTTTAATACAATTTTAGTCACTGAATACACTGATTGATAATTCATTTAACAGTTAAATTTGTATTAAATCAGCAGATTATAACCTACAGCTTACTTCAATAGTTTGTAAATGTGGGCAGTAAATCTAGACATGGGAACAGAAACAGGGAACACAGTGAAGCTCTGCTAAAACAATGTACTACTTTAGCACTTCTAAACCCCCATCACCTAATGGATGATCTTGGAGGTCTCTTCCAATCTGGTTGATTCTATGATTCTATATCTTGCTTATAATCACAGTAACAACATCTTCTATAGTGTCCCTAATGCTAAATCTTGGTGCCTTTGTAGGGAATACATCAATGGTTGCTTCCCATTTTGAGAAAACAAATAGTCAAACAAAAATTNAAGCAGCCTAAAGACAAACTTTCAACATTCTTCTTCATCCAATGAACAAAGCTGAGCTGCATCCTTTTCCCTGGTGGTCCCAGTTTGCTACTGAGTTCCATTAAATGTTTGTGATTTTCACTCTAGCTTACCACAGTCGTAGCAGTCTTTTATGCTTCAGTATTAAATTAGCCATCCCCATAAACGTGGGCAGTAAATCTAGACATGGGAACAGAAACAGGGAACACAGTGAAGCTCTGCTAAAACAATGTACTACTTTAGCACTTCTAAACCCCCATCACCTCAGTGTGCTACAGGAATAGACCTGGGGAATAGGGCTGGGATCACAGGATATCAGGGATTGGAAGGGACCCAAGGAGATCATAGAGTCCAACCCCCCTGCCAGAGCAGGATCACACAATCTAGCACAGATCACAGAGGAACACATCCAGACAGGCCTTGAAAGGCTCCACAAAAATGAGACTCCATAACCTCTTTGGGGAGCCTGTTCCGGTGCTCTGTGACACTTACAGTAATGAAATTTCCCCTTGTGTTGAGGTGTGACTTCTTGTGCTGCACTTAAAACCATTTCTCCCTGTCCTATCTCTTGGAGCAAGTGAGCAGAGCCTGTCCCCCTGCTCCTGACCAGCCCTCAGATGTTTACAAACATTTATTAAATCCCCTCTCAGTCTTCTCTTCTCCAGACTAAAAAGCCCCAGGTCCCTCAGCCTCTCCCCATAAGCCATGACCTCCAGTCCTCTAATCATCTTTGTATCCCTTCGCTGGACCATCTCCAACAGATCTCTGTCCCTCTTAACCTGAGCTGTATCAGCCAAGCCTCCCAGCTTGGTGTTGTCACCAAACTTGCTGAGCAGACACTGTCCCCTCATCAATGTCACTGATGAAGATGTTGAACACGACTGGACCCAGCACTGATCCCTGGTGTCTCCACTAGTTACAGCTCTCCAGGGATAAACAAGAGTAAATGACAGTAAATCAGCAATAGAAACTACCTCAATGGCTCCTCAGATCTCCACAAAGCCAACATTCTTCTCACTCTACAATTTGGCAGTTGGCACAGGTTTGCAATCCAGAGTTTTGCAAGATGAGTTTCTAAGCCCTGTAGTCTTTTCTCTTGATGCCTCTGAATAACTTAGTCTCATAAAGGTCAGTAGTTCAGATCCTAGGGTGTTTCAAGACTTACCTGATTCAGTTATTCTCTCTCCTGGTAATTCCCTGGATCTTTCCTGAAGCCCTTATTAAGACGACAACAACAACATCATCATCCTATTTGCCTTCTTCCCTTCGTTGGTACCAAGACAGCTTCTACCATAACTGATATACTTCATTGAGCTATGCAGGAATTATACATTTCCATTTCCTTAGAGCCCTTGGACAAAAATTCACTGTTTTGATGCCTTGTCAATGTTTATTTGAGCAACTGGTTCTAAAGGTGAGTGATGGTTTGCCTGGAGATGACGGACAGTTTTCTTGTAAAGAAAGGAATGTCCCTAAGCTCATTCATCATGAACTTTGGTGAAGGTAATTCATTGTTTCTTTCAGTTAGGGACTCATATTTCTTGTGCTATTCTCTCTCAGTGATCCATCAGCCTGTGGCCTCACCAGCAGCCATCGTTATTTCTAGTGCACTTACAAAAAAATCCATCACCATTAGGGTAAATGCTTTTAGCAATTTGTTCTTCTCATCTCTTTGGGGTTTATTTAATCTGTCTAGATACACATGTCCTCTTCTAAACTTAACCTGCTTAGAGAGTGGTGTCATTATTTTTACACTAAATAGTCTCCTTTATTCCTCTGTTTAGTAGCTATGATGGAATTTTCATGTCCTTGCACATTCTCTTGTGTGTCTTCAGCATGCTACCAGTGAAGTCTTTAAATGTCACTTGGAAGTATTTCACCCTCTGAAACTGATCCTTTACATTTCATTTTTGCATGTCTTTTCCATGACTGAGGATTTCTACATATTCAATGCTAATTGCAAAGGGATTTTTTGGAGTGCATGATATAGTTATATAGATAGCTGCCATCCCTGGAGGTGTTCAAGAAAAGACTGGATTGAGGCATTTAGTGCCATGGTCTAGTTGATTGGACAGGGATGGGTGATCACAGAATCACAGAATTTCTTAGATTGGAAAAGACCTTCAAGATCATTGAGTCCAATCATTAGTTTCACACTGACAAGTCCTTGACTAAACCAAATCCCTCAGCACATCATCTAATCACTATGAATTGTTATGGTTGGAAAGGACCACCAGGATCATCCAGGGTTGGATTGGATGATCTTGGAGGTCTCTTCCAATCTGGTTGATTCTATGATTCTATATCTTGCTTATAATCACAGTAACAACATCTTCTATAGTGTCCCTAATGCTAAATCTTGGTGCCTTTGTAGGGAATACATCAATGGTTGCTTCCCATTTTGAGAAAACAAATAGTCAAACAAAAATTCATCCCAACCAGCAGCTATCCTTCTTTAAAAATTAAATTAGTCTCTACCTCATACCTTCTACTTGAATCTTTACATCGCCCTTCAAAGTACTTACATTGTGTCTCTGTTTCTCCGAAACCACTGAATATCACAGAAGTTGGTACCAGGTTGAAGAGAAATGCTGAGAAGCTTAATGATGAAACAGTTGATGGGGATCGTAGGTGGCCATTGCTACAGTCTAGAAAATGATGCCAGGAGGAGATGATGTTAGAGTTTTAAAATAACACAGAATTATATTGTTCCCTGCAGCCCCCTAGGAAGCTTTGACAACAAATGAAGTAATAACAAAGTTACTACTGAACACACTTTATTTTGTGTGTTTTTCTCTTGTGCTGGTGGAGGTTACTGGTAATTCTGTAGTACAGCGGAAGGGTGCAGCTACTTACTGTCCTCATGCACCCACTCAACATCTCTCATCAGCCTCCAGCTATCTGGAGGTTTTATCCAGGTCAATTCTGAGCAGAGGTGTCATGCCAGAGGAAGCCTTCATCCCTGCTGGCTATTTATAATAGGCTTTATTGGAAGCCTTTATGTGACCAAGACCCAGCGGCACATATTGTTTAGCAGGGAGCAATCACCAGTGTTTAGAAGGAGTGGCAGCTAAAAAAGTCAGGGAGTTAACAGAGATGGAATGATGTGGGAATCTGCCATGTAGACTGGTATAAGTAAGCAGCTATCCACAGGCCAGGCAGTGGCTGTCACTGGTACAGTTACCTGCACACAATGTCTTTATCAATGATTTTAACCTTTGGCAGATTAAGAAGACAGCAGGATCAAAGTGGACACACTTCCAGCACGGACAGCAGAGCATCCCTTCAGAGCCATGAGAAACTCCAGGATGGACGTAACAACAATTTACTGGGACATGGCTGCACAAGAGGCTGCAGCAGCTAGTGAGCTATTGCCCCCCACAAACTTCCACCCCAGTAGGGTAAGGCAGGTCCTCTCTGTGCATGCCTTCCTCTTCACCCCATGGATCCCAAGACATCTGACTCCTGCAAAAGCAGGGTCCCCAGCCAAGGACAAACCCATGGAGGACACTGACTGAGACTTTCTGTACAAGACCCTGCTCTTGACTCTGCCCCTGGGAAAATGACCATCAGCAACAAAATGTGCTTTTATAAGTAAGTGTGACATTTTTCTTTTCAAAATCCTGGAAGAAAACTTGAACCAATTCATTAGGCAGCCTCCTAAAGATTGCCATGTTTCAGGCTACTTGTAAGAGACAAAGTTCTGTTTGGACCAGCTTTTATCCTGAAGCCTTTGTTACCCTCTCTGTCTCTGTTGATTAAAACGGTCCAGTCTGGAATTTTGTGAAACTGCTGGACACAGCTGTTTCTGAGCACCTGCTGCTGAGTTTATACAAGATGTATATGATGTATATATGTGAATGTGGTGTCAAATAGGTCAAGCACTGAACAATTTCATTCATATACCAGAAGCCCTTTGGAAAAGTTGTAATGTGAATGTAATCAGATGTTCTTTAACTTCATGCATTCTGCTATGTAGTGAAAGATGTGACCTCAGCCAAGTCCATTTTGCTAGTGACTTTAGTGGATGCAGGATCAGGCCCATTAGTAGTGTGTGAGAACCATGATGAAGACCTTTTTAATTTTAACAATGGGATGAGTCAGAGCTGAAAAGCAGCTTAGTAAGGACAGCTAAAAACATTAAGAATTTGCTCAGACCCATAGTTAAGTGTTGTAAGATGTGAAGAAGCTACACGTGTCTCTGTTTTCACTGACCTATTCTGGATGACAAACATCTTGGATAGAAAGTAACATATTTTATCCAAAGTACTGATGACATGAAGGCCTTTTTTTCTTAAACAGCAGCCACAGTTCCAAACATTGATGGCATTTTACAATTTGTACATCCACATTTTGATAATAAATGCATGCTGGTTCTGTCCTACTGTGCTTTAATTTTTTTTTTTTAATGGGTTACCATCAGTAAGCAAATTTCAACTTTTCTAAACAAATATATCAGGCTTTTGGAAGTGAAAAGCATTTAATTTGTAATAATCTATTTTTACTGTATTGTTTTCATTCTATCTTTTACAAACCAAAGTTCTCTGTAATTGAATTGATTTTAAAAATTTGGTTTCACATGATATGTAATTTTTTTTGTCACATATTTTTCATAAAATACAGATTTTTACAGCTCCACAAAATAATATGGTGTTCCTATCAACAGCAGAGAAGTTTACAAATATGCTAAGGTAAAGATTCTAAAGCTGTGATGAGCATGGCATTGGACTACTTGTTTCTTTTGGGCATAGACTGGAATAATCAGAGAATCACAGAATGCTACCAGTTGGAAGGGACCTCAAAAGATTGAGTCCAACCCTCGCCTGCCAGAGCAGCATCACCTCTGGCAGACCACACAGGAACACATGCAGGTGGGTTTAGAATATCTTCAGAGAAGGAGACTCCACAGCCTCCCTGGGCAACCTGTTTCTTTCACAGTGAAAAAGCCTTTCCTCGTACTTAGGCAGAACTTCCTGTGCTCCAGCTTGTACCTATTGTCCCTTGTCACTGGACATCACAGAGCCTGGCTCTGTCCTCCTGACACTCATCCTTCACATCTTTGCAAACATGAACGAGGTCACCTTTCAGTCTCTTCTTCAAACTAAAGAGCCCTAGCTGCCTTAGCCTTTCCTCAGAAGGGAGATGCTCCACTCCCTTCACAATCTTTGTGGCTCTGTTCTGGACTCTTTCAAGTTCCATGAATCATAGAATCAACCAGCTTGGAAGAGACCTCCGAGATCATTCAGTCCAACCTAGCACCCAGCCCTAGCCAATCAACCAGACCATGGCACTAAGTGCCTCATCCAGTCTTGTCTTGAACACCTCCAGGGACGGTGACTCCACCACCTCCCTGGGCAGCCCATTCCAATGGCAAATCATTCTTTGTGTCAAGAACTTCCTCCTAACATCCAGCTTATACCTGCCCCAGCACAACTTGAGACTGTGTCTTCTTGTTCTGTTGCTGGTTGCCTAGGAGAAGAGACTAACCCCACCTGGCTACAACCTCCCTTCAGGTCCTCCTTGAGCTGAAGGGCTCAGAACCAACTAATATAGAGCCATAGAGTTTTTGGAAGCACAGACAGTAATTTAGTAAGATTTTCCATGTAAAATTATCAACTAGAATAATCACTGGGAGAAAAAAGGCACATTTGTACTTTTCCTATGAGTATAGCTGATTTGAGCACCAAGAGTTACTGTGGGTGATCTTGTTTAACACCAGTTACATAGTGTTAAACTGTACTAGCACTTTAATTCAGGCTGGGAAGGCATTTTGAGGTTAATGTCTCTGCTTTACAGCCTTACTGCATTTTGGTTCATGTTGTAGTACACAAACCAGATCCAGTTTTGGATGAGCACACCTAATGCCATCGGCCCAGCCTTGGGCCTGTAGACCATAGGAACAGATGAGAGAAAAATCTGGAATTAAACTTCCCCAAATGTCCTTGCTAATGCACACAAAGCCACTGATAAGCCTAAGATTACCAAATGAAAAGTCTCTAGAATGAAAGGACCCACATTCTTCAGCATGTATGAAGTTCATCAGCAACTGTATTGAAAATTGGAGGTGTTTCCTGCGGATTCAATTTAATTAGCAGCAGGATTCTACCAAACATTTGCAGTCTGACCTGGCTGGTTGCTGAGTGTCTTTGGCAACGCTTTACTGAGCTTGGTTATTCGATGGATGGCATCTACTTAAATATGTTTGCACAAAGCATTGTGCATGAATGCGAGCTCACCCAGACACTTCAATTTCACGCTTGTTGCCACATGAATATTTCTCAAACAACTCTCCTGCTTCCAAAACAAAGAAATTGTGGCACCAGTCAGCTTTATCCAGAGTCCATAGCATTCTCACCAACTACAAGTTGAACTTCATGCTGCATATGACAATCTTTGTCTAGTTGTTATACAGTCAAGAGAATGCCCTCTGCTGTGCTGCAGAGACCCAGTATAGAATTGTTTGGGTTGGAAAAGGACCTTTAAGAGTCATCTGGCCCACCACTACCACCACTACAATGAGCAGGGGCATCTTCAGCTAGATCAGGCTGATCAGAGCCCTGTCCAACCTGATTCTGAATGTTTCCAAGGAGGGAGCATCAGCCACCTCTCTACACAACCTATACCGTTAGTTCACCTATCCTTTTGATCAATACAGCAGTAAGGAACTGGACTGTGATAGGAGCCCCTGATAATGGTGTGTAAGAAGAGGAGATGGCATTCTGTATAGTAGTGTTTTGCAAGGACAGATACAGTCTGGGAATAAGCCTGAGAAGTGCTTGGTTGTCTTCCCTAGCTTTAGACATAAGAAAGAGATTTGCAGCATAGCAGCCAGATTCAGGCTCAAAAATTAAAAAATATGGTTCTAAGATATGCTGCACTTGCCCTGTCTTGATTGTCTCTTTTGGCAGATGGTTCTCCCTGTAGCTTTGCCACCATGGAACACAACATCAGTACACACAGCCTACATGTGGATATTCAGTCAGCTGAATCTTGTTTGGGATGGCACAGACAAGTTGTGGAAACACGATCTGATTCGTATGAAAAAAAAAAGGGGAAACACTTCTCATTCCATCTTTATGTGCAAAAGTGGTGTAGAGGGCTGAGAAATTCCAAGGAAATAAACTCTTGCAATGAATACTGCCTCACTTTCTAGCAGAAATTAAAAGAGAGAAGACAGCATAAACAAGACAGGAGGTTTTAAAGATATACTCAGTGCAGAGGAGAAAAACAAAGTGGGCCAGCCATAAAACCACGAGAAACAACTTGGGACTCATTTGTTCTCTACACCCTTATTACCTTGCAAAAGCAGCCAGTGATCTTAACTCCCAAAGTCTCATTTTGCTTCCCCAAGTCATTTCAAGAGTAAAATATTTTTTCTCATTTCTGTTCCAGAAAAAAGGGAAGGAAGTTTAACACAGCTGGAAAAGCAGTTGGCTGAGACAACATTTTATTGCAGTGCCACTTGCTCTGCAGTGTTTCAGTCCTGAATACACATACACATTCCCACAGCATCACTCCACATTACACTCTGACAGATTCACCTTCTGTTCAGTTTGCTCCTTCTATTTTGTGTATTAAATATTGGCACCATATTGTAAATGTTTAATTACCAACTGTCATAAGATACACATGGCTCCTTTCATCTGCAACTTTGACCAAAAAATGATTAATCAAATATTTCCAGAAGTATTTCCTGTAGAATCAGGAGGTGAGAGAGATCTTGGCACACTATTCAAAATGGCATCAAAGTACAGCACAGAGGAAATACTAGGCACCAATCCACCCACTGTACCCAGGTGCTTTCTGCTTGCAGAAATGTGTGATCACAATCCCAAACTGATTTCTGACAGTTTAAACCTAAATGTCAGTGTATTGGGATGTACTGAGGAACTGTGGTTGGCTGAATAAGATCAGAAGCAAACTCCTGTTTTCCAGCTAGGTAGCTATGCCAACACTTCTGCTATGAAAGAGGCTTAGGGGGTTAAACAGGTGCAGTTTTGGTGAGCATTGGAAGGTAAGGAGATAGTCAAAGTGCATTTAATTAAAAGACCACAGGTATTCTCTTGAATCTTCACTTCTCTAGTACCTGGCTTAAAAGGAGAGCTGGAACAAACCACTGTCCTGCAAATAATGCCCACTAGTTCTACATCTGGCTCAGATTTCACCTATGGCCCAGTAAGTTCATTTATGCAGGCTCTGAATAAGAGGAGAGTAACAGCAAGACTGGCGCTGGGCTGCTCAGACTCTGCCACCTTCTACAGCAAAAGGAACAACTTAACAGCAGTCTCTGGACCCTAATCAGGATTCAGGTAGGAAAAGAATTTTTTTTTCCTGCACAGCAGTTGCAGTTCAGTTCCTTGGCACATGATGCTATGGCCACTTTTGACTGAGGAACAAGGTAAAGCTACCTATAAAGATCCTTCTGGTGCCACATAAAAACTCCACCAGATTGGCATGATTTTTTAAGAAGGCCCTTGCAGTTCTTCTGGAGAGCATGGCAATAGCTAAATAAATCATTTCTTATGCATATTTTCCTTAGTCACATTAGCTTCCTTTGGAGTAGTTACTTCTGTTGATCTGCATTTTATGACTGGGCCAACAACTCTCGGGCCAGGAGGGGAAAACGTTCAGGGATTGTTAACATTTGTTTAGCAATGTAAATTTGCTTCTTATAACTGTTTGTGAGAAAGGACACAGTACAATCAGGGCTATAATAATGACTGGTGTTAGCTGTGCCCTATACATCAACGAACTTGGCTCCAAGTCATAAACTGCAGGTTGTGTGGTCAGTTTTAATTGGGAAGGAGGAATGTACCTACTCAATTAAACCATTTTTTACAACATAGCCAAAGAGTACTCATAAGCCCTCCCAGAGACTCAAAACCATAACATGGGCCAGAAAGCTTTGTTCTATGTCTGGGGTTGTCTTTAGGCCTGCTACAAACAATAGAATAAGCATATTACAACCTCCCTAGCTTTCAGCTTTCTTCTCTGGTAAGATTTCACTGGGAGCACTGCATTCAGCTCTGCAGCCCTCAACACAGGAAGGACAGGGACCTGATGGAATGGGTCCAGAGGAGGGTCACGATGATGATCAGGGAGCTGGAGCACTTCTGCTATGAGGACAGGCTGGGGGCATTCAGCTTGGAGAAAGAAGTCTCTGGGGAGACTTAATAGCAACCTCGAAGTACCTGAAAGGAGCCTGCAAGAAGGCTGGAGAGGGACTCTTTCTAAAGGCCTGTGGTGATAGTGACGAGGGGCAATGATTTGGAATTAGAGAAGAGCAGATTTAGATTGGATGTTTAGAACAAATTCGGCACCATGAGGGTGTAGAGCACTGCAATAGGTTACCCAGGGAGGTAGTTGAGGCCCTGCCCCTGTTGATACTCAAGGTCAGATTTGACAAGGCTCTGAGCAAACCGATCTAGTGGAGGCTGTCTCTGCTGACTGCAGGGGCTTGGACTAGATGACCTTCAGAGGTCCCTTCTAACCCAAACCATTCGATGTTTCAATACTTATTAAAAGAAATACATCTGAGACCAATCCTAAACGCAAGTTCTTCTGAAGTAAATGCCCAAGGTAACAGAATGATCTAAAATCAATGCTCTTTGAACAGAATTAGGCATAGTCATAGACACTTTCATGGACAAAAAACACGTTGGAACTACAGCACTGGAGATCTTTTTGCATCTTATCTTTTCACTGTTTTGATGTGTGCAATCTTACATCCCTGGAATTTTCCAACAGTGATTATTTTGTACTTGAAAAGTCCCTCTTGGAAGAGTACTATAGAATTTAATGAGTGGTTATAACTTTTCTACACAATTCTGTAGTGAGGATAATATTCTCCAGTCAACGTGCTAAGATATTGAGGCAATTTCAGTGTCATTAATTAGTAATGAGAGAATACACTAAGTCTTGAGCCCTGTCATGATAAACACTTTATCCACTCATTGAGGTAAGCCAGACACTACTGCAAGGAATTCACAGTTTGAATTAGCTGTGTAAGATGTAACCTGAAGCCAGAGATAAACTGGAGAAAGTGTCCAGGGAAGCAGGTAATGGTTACTTTATTAAATGTAATGGGCAACCATATAATGTGGATTTATGGATGGAAGGTCTCTACAATTGCAGAATCAAACCAAAGAGAGCTGTGGAGAGTTGGAATGAAGACATATGTGAAGAGGGTGAGAGCTGTCATCACAAGATCACAGGACGGTGGGGTTGGAAGGGACCCAAACTGCTTATCAAGTCCAACCCCCTGCCAGAGCAGGACCACACAATCCAGCACAGATCACAGAGGAACACGTTCAGACAAGCCTTGAAAGTCTCCAGAAAAAGAGATTCCACAGCCCCACTGGGGAGCCTGTTCCAGTGCTCTGGGACCCTTACAGTAAAGTTCCTCCTGTGTTGAAGTGGAACCTCCTGTGCTGCAGCTTACACACATTAGCCCTTGTCCTATCCCAGGGAGCCAGTGAGCAGAGCCTGTCCCCCCTCTCCTGTCACCCAGCCCTCAGATATTTAAAAACATTTATTAAACCCCCTCTCAGTGTTCTCCTCTCCAGACTAAAAAGGCCCACAGCTGTGATTTTGGTATTGACTTGCTTCTGCACTCCCTTGAAAGAAGCAGACAAACATGGTCAGCTTACAACTCTTCAACTAGGGGCGAAAAAAAAGCTATGAAAGAAAACAAGGAAACTGTTCTAGAGAGGGCTGTAAAGAGTGTACTGCATGGATTGTGCCCTTCAACAGAAAATTTAAAAAGAACCCTCTAAATTCAAGCTGTTCAAGATCCACATCTACGTTATTTGTTCTCAAGATGAGCTACAGCACAAAAAAAAAATCATTGCTCTCTAATCAGTATTCATATGAAAGTGTTCAAACTGCAATTCAGGATCCTGAAAGACTGGAACACTTTTCAGTTCTGTCTTTTTTAAAGGAGAATGAATTCCATTTCAGTGTCAGCTTTGACACATCCCAGGCAGGGGTTTTTTTCCCTATTGGTTGGAAGGAAATTATTTGCTCCAAGAGGTCTTAATGTCTGCATGTTTGGTTTTTTTTTGTCTTTCACTGTATTGTTTCTTAAATAACCAATTTCTTTTTTTTTAATTATCATTTTTAGGAAAGTCCAATCATTTTATGAAAGCACACTGAAAACCATCTCCCTCTTGGTTTTACAACACAGGAGAAATGAAGTTTGCTTCTGAACTTACATTATTCAAAACACAACTGCATGGAGCATTTGGCATAGGGTGTGGGCGAGAGGGGAAACGTTTGCTTAACACAAATGCAACTGGCAAAAAGCTCTTCCAGGACTCTCCTGCAGAATTGTATTTTGCCAAAATGACAGCAGTGCCTACCACAGGAGCAGATGTGGCACATAAAGCTAGGGAAATTCATTCCATTTGCTGCAAAACCAAATTGGCAAGTCAACACCAGTCAGCCAGCCTGAAAGGAAGTTCATCACCAACGAAATGTAGAGGAAAGAGGGGAATGTGCAGCAGGCCAGAAGTAAGGAGCACTATGTCCCTTGTGCTTTAATCAAGAAATCATGTTACCTGAAAAGGGCTCTTTGATTTAAAGGATGCAAGAGAAGCTACCTAGTGCTATTATAGATCCACTTCCACTGGAAGATCAAAGCAGCAACATGAAAGCAAGTGCCAGTTGAAGTGTTTTCATCCCATTTCAAGTAAAAGCTGCTGAACAGAAATCTATCAAAATGTTTTCTCCTGACACATTGACAGCAATTATCGTGACTGATGTTACCTTTAGCCCTCACTGCCTGCTAGAGAAGTGCAGGAGGAGGTCTCTCCCCCACAATCATGATAAAGGCCACTAATAAAAACCACATCTTTTGCTTATGATTATACACAAACAGAAGTGTGGGCAAACATTACTGATATTAAGAAGCAGGCTTTGGTTTCTTACTTATAATTTTGTGGTTTTCCATAGTTTGTTTATTTTTCTAACTTTAACCAGTGATTACTATTCTATCCAAGTCTGGTATAGGACTGAAAACATATTTAACACAGTTTTAGCTTTCTGCATTTTTCCCTTTCTAAGAATAGAGCAAAATACAGTTCTCTATCTTCACTTACCTTTAAAGAACCTGCCTTCATACCCAACACCTTCCTCACCTGCTGTCTCTACTTCACTGCAAGTTGGTGCAAAGAAATCATCACAGCCCACAGTCTGGGCTTCTCTGCAAAAGCACAGCCCAAACACACTTGGCACCTGAGCCATGCTCTCAAAACAACGGGGCAAAGTCAAATTCAAGTGCCCTACAGCTTCAGCCACAAGCAGCTCTCACAATCCCACTTTATCGTATTCCTCTGGTAGATTCTGCACCCAGTTAAAACCAAGTTACCACCAGCAGCCTGGGCAAAAGGGACACAAGTCACAAAGTTCTTGATCCTTTCTCTTGTTATCAGAGCGTGTTGTATAAAATTCAGTAAAATGCTAAGAAACCTAAAACCAAAATGGTGTGTATCAAAAAATGCCTCTGGTGTGCAATTCACTCGATGCTGATGAGTTGTATCAGTGAGAACTTAGACCAGTACCCATGGAAAAGAAGGAGCAAAGGCAGTGGTGATGAAGCAGAACTGAAAGACCTGGGCAGAAGAGCTAAGCCTATGAAAACAGAGAGAAACCAAGAAAGGAGGCTACAGTCTGAGGTTACACACAGAGACTGGGCTGGAGATTAGGGTTGGGACTCAGCCAAGAAATGGGCAAGAACAGCAGCTCAGGACTGCTCTCAAATCTTGGGCAGGGAGAGGCAACACAGACCTATGAGCCCAGGCATAAGTGAAAAGGAGATGAGAAGCACAAGGAGCAAGGATAGGGAGACCGGGGATGAAAGAGGGCAAGGCAAAGCAGAACGGAAGAGTCAGTGCTCAGTGGGTTGTATGTCCCTTCGGAGCCCTCATTTCTCACTATCACTCTGGTGTTAGAAACACTGCGAACCCTCCAGCAAAGCTCATCTGATCCCTCTCCAGTTCCCATGGAGAAATGAAAGGAAATAAGGGGAAATGCAGGGACTGAGACCAGAGGTTGTGTAACTGAGCCAACGTGGCAAGACATGCTGGGGAGACAGGAGCGTGAAGGAGGCACTGTATAACGAGAGCTTGCCAGCTCCCAGGAAGGTGGTTTAAAAAAACCCCACTCCATTTTGGGAGCAGAAGGTACATTAGTCACTTCAAAACCACTGAAGCACTTGCAGCAGGGACTTTTGGTACCTCCAAATAATGGAGGACACAAAAGCTGACAGCTATGGACTGCCAGGACTCAGGGAGGCAGAGAACAGGCTGGCAGCAAAGTATCTCCTCAGCATTTCATAGAAACAAAGATATTCCCCTGGAATCTCACAGATTTCTACAAAGCTTCATTACCTCACAGATTTCTACAAAGCTTCATTACCTGACAGCACATGCTCTCTTGAAAAATCTCTAGCAGCTCAAAGCAAAAAGGGAGTCCTGTTTTGCTGGCTTCTTGACAGCTCTAGTGATTTACAGACAGAAATATGAGGAAGAGATGCTTATAGAAAAACAGGGAAAAGTTCAAGAGTGCCAGAAAGGGGAAGTTCAGCCCAAGAGCCCACAAAAAACAGATTGAAAGCCCAAAGCAAATTTAGAAGACTCAGTGGAAAAGTTCTGACTTTCTGTTTGGATTTATTTTTTACAAAACCCAGCAGTATTTTTCAGAAAGGTTCTGTCTCCTCTACAGGGGACTGTTTAATGGCCAGCAATTATGGTCTGTGCTTCTATTATTCAAGTAATGAGAAAAGCAGCATCCCAGATTTACAGCACCTAAGATTTTTCAGATCCTCAGTAGGATTCAAATGGAAGGAGGATGTCATAAATTCCTTTTCCATCGTCAGCATCCTCTTTTCTCATTTGCTTATCCACAGTGGGGCTTCAGCAAGAGGCCTCTCAAATGTACCCATAGAGGAGACTTTTCTCTCTCTGGTTAGTGCTGGATTAGGCTGTCCACAGGCAGAGGAGAGCACTGAACAAGTGTTTCCACCCACTTTGTGAGAGTTTGCCCATCACTACGTGGGCAGAAGGGAAGAACCTCAGAAGAAAGGTTTTGAAAGGAAAGGTCTCACCTGCACAGTAGAAAAACCTGCCCTTGCATGTGGGAGAACACCCTCCCTAGGCAGGGCATGAGCTGTAAACATCAGAGCTCATGCTGCAAACTGTCCTTGGGCTGTCTGGGGCCCAGGACAGCAAGCTGTAAACAATGAGCACCCCACGCACACCTGCAGGGGGCTGAGCTTGACATCCCATAGGGGTGGACACCAGGGGATTGACTGACCTATGGATACCTTGTTTATAACTCTGAACCAGTCTGTACCTTCCACTTATGTAAACCTCAGCTAGTTGTGCACACCTCTGCTAAAGGGCTACATAAGCTGCTGCACTTCCGCAATCAAGCCGTACTGCACTGCACTGACCATAAGGCTGCTGGCAGCTAACCCAGTCCTCGTCAGTACCCCGATCGATTCGCGGCCTCCCCCGGCGGCCTGCCTCCCGCACTTGCATACTGGTAGTCCAGTGCTACAGACCTTCAATTAAACACATGCCCCTGGTCTGAGGTCTGCAAGAAGCCTGAGGCAGCTGCTCATTGCTCAGCTTACAAACTGTGAATGGGTTACACCAGAAATCCCATGGGTGCATACCAGTTTTGAACACAAAGAGCAGAGAACTGGGGCTTGCTGATCTTTGATTATACCTTCTGTGAAGGCTGCGTGTTCCCAGGTTTTATTTGTTTAGGTTCATGCATTATTTCAGCAGTCGGCAGCAGGTCTCAAAAAAAAACCCAGCAGAAGCCCCTTACAAAAGCCAGAAATTCCCAGACTGTAAATGCCATGGGACTTTGGTGCACTGCAAAACCTTCCTGATCGTTAGAAGACGCTGATGGAAAATGGAAACTGCAGGCAAGAGCAGAGCAATGAGTCTCTCCCAGGCAGATGATGCAGTCACAAAACTACCCGTGCAAAAGCAAGCAAACACACTGTGCAATAAGGCACCACACTCCTCTGTCTCATGCAAATGAACTGTTGACAGATAGTGATTTGGAACAATTTTCCTGTGAGTAATCAGCAGCCACTCCACCATATGGCTGGGATGTTGCTGTGCCTCCTGCCGAGGGAGAAGGCACCAGGCACCCTGGAAATGCAAACAAGCACTGTGCTGACTGACGCTTTGGGCTCTAAGTAAGGCAGCGGTGAGGGATTTTTCAGTCTCACATGTTTTTAATCAATGCCTAGATTCAGCAGGAAGGGAAAGAAATCTCAATTTTCTAATCTACTTTCACAGGGATTTTGTGAGCTTTAACAGATAACTATTCACAGTCGTTTAAGAATATCCATGTTTAAGATTAACTTCCTGTGGTCTTGTATTTTGTGCAAGTATTCAGCACCTGTCATCTTCTACTTTTGATTCCTTTTTCTGAAGGGCTATTGCACCTTTTCATCTTGCTTGATTATAGAGTTTTATGAAAGCTGAGACATTCACACGGAAAGTAATCCACCAGAAGGAAAGGCTCCTGAGCCCTGCCAGTGCCCCTGTGGACACTGAAAGGTAAACATGACCTGGCAGTTTTAACATCTCATTTAGAATTCTCACTTGCCCTTCAGAAGCAAGCATTAAAGATCTTTGCCTCTGAACACAACGTGGTAGCTCCTAACAAGAGGCCCAGCAGCAAGCACACAAACACATCTAGCAATATAAAGCAGAATTTGCACACAAATGCTTAAACAACAGGGAAAAGCTGAGGGCAGGAACAAAACCAACGCCCTGCACCCACAGGTGCAGAAATCATCTGTTCCTTCTACACACACAACAGCACTATGTGAAACGAGGTGTGGGAGCCTGCCTCCATTTCACCTCTTGCAGCAGTTTGCTGGTTAGAGCTTGCTCTCCTCAGGCATGAAAATGCCTGAGGGAAGTGCTGAACGTACTTATGGAGTGCTAGTTAATGAAAGGTAAGCCATCTCTTCTCTTCAGGCTGTGGTTTGAAAGCAAAAATAAGATGGCCCTTTATAAAAACAAAAATTTGACCGTGCAGGGGGCACAGCCCAGGAGGGCTAAAGGAGGTACAGACTTCAGAGCTTCCCCTCTCCCGTGTGATCCTCACAAGCACAGATGCTGGCTGGGCTGCAGAAGATTCTTTTCTCAGTCTGTGCTTCCCCATGCTGCCCAGGGTACTGAGGAGAATGCCTCTACAAAGGCAGGCATCTCAGAGCTGACCACTGACACCACCATAAGCCAGTACTCTTAACACTGCATGCCTGGGAAGGAATTGTTCTGGTTTCCAGAGGTAGCCTGCATTTATTATTGTCCTCTGTTTGGCTGCATTAAGTGTCACTTTGAAAGCGAGCTGCGAGTTAACTTTTAAAGCTCTTTGCAAAAAGGTTAATGACTAGGGAATAGTCTTCTGTACTTACTATTTCGCTGGGATCAGTGGAAACTATATTTTGTCCTGGTGACCTTCTCCCTGAAGTTTAAAAGCCTAGAAGAAGCTACAATATCCCCTGGAAATGAGTAAGAAGAAAGTACTAACCTGGAGATCTGGCAGAGAAGAGGAAGCCTTCGCAGAACTCACTTCTAGGAGCACAGAGCCCTTCAGTGCTTCAGGTCCAACTGATGATTGCCAAACAGGTAACACACACAGGAGAGTCTCCCTTTGATCAGCTCACAGAAATCCATGCCACCTGTGAACTTCAGCTGCACGCAATTTGCAATTAGCTACTTCTCACAAGTGGAGAGACTTTTCCATTTTATCAGCACTTACAGTCCTCCTTGTGCTAGTTTGAACCCAGCTAGAATGTTCTGGTGAGAAGGACTAGACCATAGGCTATGAAATGAAAACAAGAGCGACGGAGTGACATCTACTTTGCTCCTGGTCTTGCTGAGATGTGTAAAGAAGAAAAGCAAAACATAAAGTCACTTCGCTCTGGGCTTTGCTCTGGTTGCTTTGCCTGCTGGGGAGCTGGGGACTGCTGGCTGAACTCCATCTTACTCTCTAACCTCACCCTCCATTTGCTTTGCCTGATTTGCTTCTTAACCCTTCTGGCCGAACCTCCATTCTTCCTTGGGACTGGGGTAAGGTTGAGAGGGGTAGGGGGAAGGTGAAGGGGTGGTTGAGAGCCCCTCCTGTGGACTCAGGTTTCTGGGAGGGGAGTTGTGTTTCTGTATTACCTTTTACTTTGTATATTTCTGTATATAACTGTATATACTGTAAATATCTGCTTGTAAATTGTGCTAGCTGTAAATATAAGCTTCATTCATATTTCCAGAGCTGGCTGAGTCTAGTCTGGGTGATTTCTAAAGTGTGTGGGGGGGACACACACCCAAACCACCACACTCCTATAGTATTCTTGTACCTAGGTATTACATTTTGTTTATGTTTCATAAGAGCTATATGGTAGATGGGGAAAATACTGATGCACTGATGGAGCATGAGACCCAAGAAGAAGAACCAAGAAAATATGACCTCTGGGCTAGACTGTTCCAGAGGTGAATTCTCTCAGAGGATGTCATTATATTTGTTAGTGCTTCCTGAAGCTTCTACAAAGACCTCTTGGAATAGTAGGCATCCAGTTATCACACTTAGAATCATAGAATCAACCAGGTTGGAAGAGACCTCCAAGCTCATCCAGTCCAACCTATCACCCAGCCCTAGCCAATCAACCAGACCACGGCACTAAGTGCCTTATCCAGGCTTTTCTTGAACACCCCCAGGGACGGTGACTCCACCACCTCCCTGGGCAGCCCATTCCAATGCCAATCACTCTCTCTGTGAAGAACTTCCTCCTAGCATCCAGTTCTTGAAATTTAAATAAGTGTGCCATAATAATAATAATAATCATCCTTACAGGTTTTGCTGGAATTATTTCTATATTCATCTCTTTTCTCCCAGGCATCAAAATTCAAAATCTTTTTCTCACTTACAGATAGAAATGACAAGATGGAGGTGAAAACAAGCTACAGAAAGCTGCGGCAGCCTATGGCAGATATAAAGGTCCTGAATGAAATCTTTGCATTTCGGAGACAATTCTAAGTATGCCACTGCTCAAGAAAGTTTCTAGAAGAACACTGGCAGGTTTAGAAATCATATTGTCTCAGGAAAAAAAAAAGTTAGATTATCTTTTTAAATGTAGAATTTTCATAGTTCTCAGTTCTTTTTGACAAAGAAAACCCTTGGGTTTTGTCTTTTGGAAAGATGAAGATCAAACTGAGGCAACATTCCCTAGGGTGAGTGTGGAGTGTTTCAAAATTCAAGACAAAAAGTAATTGAAATAAAAGAATAACCTATAGAATGTAAACTATGGTTACAAGATTTTCATGCTAGTTCCCCTCTGTAATCTCAATAGCTACAAAAATCCATCTCTTTTGAAACTATTTTAAGTATTTAGCACACTGAGCTTCAATTGCTTGGTTTATTGCTCAGCAGTGCTAGCAATGGTCCACAGGTTCTATAAGCACCTACACTTTGGAAAAAAATAGGCTCATTTGCTGCATTTCACTCCTTCAAGCTCCTTCCAGCTAGCTGATTACTGTAATAACTTGGCCCCACGTTACAGCAAATTTGCCCTGAAGCTAGTCCTATTAAATTACAATTTCAGGAGCTGTGTTATACAACAGCCTACAACAAACACGGGGAAAAGCTCTGGTATTAAATCGAGTCATCAGCTAAACAATTTATTTAGAGCGTGCATGGGAGTAGCACAACAGCACTTCAAGAGTCAAGTTCACAGAATTATAGAATCAACCAGGGTGGAAGAGACCTCCAAGATCATCCAGTCCAACCTAGCACCCAGCCCTATCCAGTCTAAGGCACTAAATGCCTTATCCAGTCTTTCCTTGAACACCCCCAGAGACGGTGACTCCACCACCTCCCTGTGCAGCCCATTCTTTTTTTTTCACTCTTTTTTATTTTTCACTTTTTTATTTTTCACTTTTTTTTTTCCACTCTTTTTTATTTTGTTTTTTTTTCCTTTTATTCTGCCAAAGAAAATTAGAATGTATTAAAGAAGGTTAGAAATAGTGTTATCCCCCAAAGCCTTGTGTTGCTTATTTATACCCCAAAACCTGGTAGTCACATTGTCTTTAGAACTCTATAAAATATCTGCTAGGTGCTACCCAAATCTGCCACATGGGTGACTGTAGCTGGATGAACACAGCTTCAGCCCAAGCTGACCCAATAGAAGAAGTAATTCCTGTTATCACCACTTTAAGTATTAAGAGAGGAACATATAAGACGTCAACATTTGCATTTGGGGGCCTATTCATCCGTGACTTCTTCACTGCTCACATCTGATTCTTTGAGAACAGCTTGCTGCATTTCAGCACATTTCACCACTCCATTTCAGTCATGACCTATTTTATGAGGACCTTAGAACAAGAGAAAAAAAATAGGTTTTAGTTGTAAAACAAACATGAAAAATCTCGATTGTTCAGCCCAGAAGCTAAGCCTACGTGGAATAAAGAGAAAAATTACCTTTCTAAGACTCAGGCTTACTGTTTATGTTAAAGCTAAATGACATTTTACAGCTAAGAGGAGTCAGAGATTTGGGGACCTGCAAGAAATAAAGAATAATGAAAATGACCATGGGGTTGGAGTACCTCTGCTACAATGACAGGCTGACAGAGCTGGGGTTGTTCAGCCTGGAGACAGGAAGGCTCCAGGGAGACCTAATAGCAGCCTTCCAGTACCTGAAGTGGGGCTACAAGAAAGATGGAGAGAGAATATTTACAAAGGCCTGGAGTGACAGGATGATGGGCAGTGGCTTCAGACTAGAGAAGAGTAGATTTAGATTGGATGTTAGGAACAGGTTCTTTACTATGAGGGTAGTGGAACACTGGAACAGGTTGCCCAGGGAGCTGGTTGGAGCCCTACCCTGAAGACACTCAAGGTGAGGCTTGAAAGGGCTCTGAGCAACCTGATCTAGTTAAGGATGTCCCTGCTGACTGCAGGGAGGTTGGACTGGATGACCTGTGGAGGTCCCTTCCAACCCAGACCATTCCATCATTCTATGATTCTGTGACAGAAACAAAAAATATGGACCTAGAGACCAGTCCAGGGACCTATGCTTTGAAATAAGCCTGAACTCATTAAATTTGCCACATAATGAAATGACCTGAAATACTGAAATGAACTTCCTGATATAATAGATTTTTTTAATAGCTTAGCCTAAACAATGTATTTGTTCTGTTTGAGGCTTTTATGCAGTTGAGTAGTTTAGCAGTTTAACAGTAAATATCTATTGTGGGCTGCATGATTAATGGCCAAAGATTTCAGTGCTCATTCACTATGAGACCAAAAGGACAGAACTTTGTTTCAATTGTTGGCAGAGGCTATGGCCAAGTTACAGAAATACTGGGGTTGGCATCTCTCCAAGAACAGAAGCAGCAGTGAGGAACCAGCACTTCAGACTGCCCAAAAAATGTGTTTTGCAAAGATAACTCATGACCAAATCCCAAACTCTCTAAATGGAATGAAAAGCCTCACAATGTCATTAGGAAATCCTGAATCAGAGTCTGTGTTTCACTATCCAATTACAGGCCATGGCTGTGTCTATTTTATTTCAGAAGACAGCAATTCTTGGTAATTGATTTTTTTTCATTAGGGGCATTTTGGTTCAGGATTCCCTCTGCCTGGATTTTAGCACCATCAACCAGTAGGCAGCCAAAACCAGAGTTCAGGTTAAATTATTTCTGTCCTACTCTTCTGCTTGTTTGCAAATCCACGAATAGTATCGGCTACATTCGCAGTACCACTTGACAGCAAGAACTGCTCTGCTGAGAGTTCTGATCTCTCTTTCTGTGACTGCTGTTGCTGCTAGCAATTTCTGAGTATTCTTCATGACTCTTTTAGCAATATTCAGCCAAGAATGTATCATCCTTGCTCATATCCCATATCATTTGCCTTCCCTGGACCAGTATCCAATTTTTAAAAGCAATTCAGGAAAATATCTGTGCTGTTATTTCCTTTCTTTTTTTAACCTGAATATAAACACAACCAGAAGTTATTTAACTCAATCAGGAGAAAAAAATACACAAAAATAAATTCATGTGGTGAGGAGGGGAAATCAATTGAAGATATTTTCCAAAACTAATATTGTTTTTTAATTTTGCTATGCAGAACTCTCACCACCCCTGACCACTCGTTTTAATAATATTTTGGTTCTCACACGGTCATGGAAACATTCTGTGGATAATATCTAGAACTAGTAATAACCAGCAAAATATATAAACAGGAACTGAGCTGGAAGAGAAGATTCCTGCGGCCAAATGCCGCTTGCAGTCAATACGCCGCTAGATGGGCTCAAGCTCTTTCTGCTCTATGGCAGCAGGCAGTAGAGAACTACGAAGAGGCATTTAAGCATTTACTCACAGATTATTACTATTACCCTCACGGGGGCTAGCCACAGTCCTGGCAGTGCCCAAATGCTTTCAGGGGACTCTGTCTTGTCAAACCTTGAGACTTGAATCCTCTTGGTTTCTAGGGAAAGGAAGCAGACAATCTCTGACCTTGTCTCCTGGCTTCTTCTGGACCATCTGTGTATATGTCCAGGAATTCTAAGCAGGACCTTCAGATGCAGAAGGCAGGATGTCTGGCAGTCTCAGCACGATGCCACGCTGGCCACACAGGCCAATTGCATGCAGGCATCCAGGGTCTGTTCCTGGTAACTGGCGGCAGTGGAGTTTACCAGGCAAAAGCAGGTTGTTCACCTTCCTATCTCCTTTTATCAATGTGGGCCAAGATGAATTGTCTTTTGGACACAGAATAGCCACTCAGGATGGCAGTTAGCCAAACCTTACCCCATTAAGCAAAGCCATAGGCTCACTTTTCCCTAATTTTGGAAAAGCACAGGCCTTGCACTAGGCAGGCACAAGCTAAGTGGGTGTACCTTACACCACAGGACCCTGGGCAGGCCAGGTTCTTTTGTGTCCATTTCCTGCACTTGTCTCTGGTGGAGCAGAAAAACATGCCTAGGCAAGGCAGGATATGTATAAGTCTATTTTGGGTCTATCAGGCCTACCATATCATCATGGTAATAGTGTAGGCTATTTTGGGGGACACTAAAAATGCCATTTAATTCAGTATTCTTGGGGGGGGGGGGGCGGGGGGGGAAGGAGAAAATCAAATGAAAAAATAAATTAGAGAATTTACCTTTCTCTGCTGTTTGTGAAATCAAGAGTTAAAATAAGAATGAGACAAATACTGCATGATATTCCTTGGTCACATATAAAACTCAATTTTACATGCTCTGTTGCCACAGCAAACAAATCATTAGAGGATTATTTAGCACTGGAGGAAAACAGAAATAAACCTAGGATGTAGTGGTGGCAAAATACAGTATCTTACCCTACCAGATCTACTCCAGGAAAAGAAAATAATGAAGTGATATTGTCAATGCTTTAGATCCCCACTGGTCTACTAGTTTGGAAACTACACTTTCCAACTCATTGCAGTAAACACATGACAGGTGCTAACATATTGTAATAATACATCATCTTAGAGGTGTAGGTGAATGAGTGAATTCTCACAAGTGAAAAAAAGAGGGAAGATAATGAAAAAGAGGGAGAAAGTGGCACAGAGGCTAAAGTACTGAGCTGCTAACCTGTTCCCAGCTCTGTTTCTGATAAAGGTCTGGTCTGACCTTTATCAAGCAGATTTGTCACCATCTGTCCTGGATGCTAGACCAGAACTTGAATGCCTCATCTCTTTGCTCCACAGAAGAAAGATGATCCTTCCTTGGAGAAGAGTTGTGATGATGCATTGTGAGAGGTTTAGATGCTGTGGTGATAAGCACTGGCCAAAACCAAGCTATGGCAAGATAAAACTTGGACTGCCAGTCACCAAACTGTCAAGGGTTTTTTTTTCTTTTTTTTCTTTTTCTCCCTGATGATGTTATTCAGGAATACTCTTTGTGACATCAGCTGGCAAGGGATGCCAAATATGTTGCAGTATTTCATAAAGCTATTAAAAGAATGCAAATAATTCGTCCCCTGACTTGCAAACACTGCCAAGTGTAGCATCTCAAATGTTTGGCTCTGCACAGGCACATTCTGACTCTATGAAAACACTCCAGAGCTGTAAAAGAAAGGCCTGCAGACTTTTATTTCACGTTGCATTCATTTTGCATCCTCTCAAGGCAAAAACAAGCCCAGGCCCTCTATCAGCTGGAACGCATTGTGTTGATTTTGATAGAGCCACAAATGTGTACAAGCACTAACCAAGGTTCAGAGGAAGGAATGCAGACGCCTTGATAGAAGCACCATAGCAGCAACCTCCATTACATTTTTTAGCCCTATGTTAAAGATATAAAGGAGAGGAAAAGTGTTAAAGCATCTGAAAAGTAGAAGACAGAGTGAAATTCAGCTGAAAAATGCTGTTTACCTTTTCCCCTTCACTTGTACAGAGGAATTCTGTTAAATGAATAATACATTCATTTGTCAGTCATTTTAATAGCATCGAAGTATTTTAGCTGTCTCTTTGGGGAAAGAGAAACTAGACTTGAACTAGAATTGCCGCTGCTGTTTGAGGCTTTCTGGGTTTGCTTTTGTTGTTTGTTTTCCTTGCTTTCTGAAAGGCAGAATGGAAGCAGACAAAAGAATAACAGGGATACCATTTCTTGTCCAGATCTAGTATATCTCAAATGAGGAGAGCACTGCACAGAGGACTGTGTCAGTGCCTTTCTGTTTGTGCTCTTGCTAGGCACCTGGGCTTTTTCTTCTTTACTTGTCTCTCACTTCCTTTTTTTTCTCCCTCTGCCTTCCTTCTATCTCATATCCATCTTTCCTTCCTTTCTTTCTTCCTTCCAAATGCCTGCCTTCCCTTCCTGCCTCCCCTCCCTCCTGTTTGCCTGCCGCCTTGCCTTCCCTCTTTCCTCTTTTGTGATCTTTGTGCAAACAAATCACAATTTTACTCAAGAAAAAAATAACCAGAACAGCTATTTTCCAATCAACTACAATCAACAGTCAGGATTGCAGTCATTTAAATATCATTACTTCATGCTATTAATAACACCAACACTTCAAACAAAATATGAGTAATCCCAGACCATGTAAGCAGTAACTGAACCCAGCACTTGCTCCTGGCTCCAAGCTCACTCTGCAAGAGCAGGAAATTTTTTGATATTTGAGAACTCCCACCTGAAACAGAACTTCAGGAGGGCTGTATCCATCTTTTACAGCTTTCATCCTCTGCATGCTGATTGCAGCCCTTCCTGATGAGTCCATCCATCCTCATGAGTGATATTATATTCATCTAACCTCATAACACATGAACAGGTTTGTAGTCACTGGAAAGAGATTCACAGCCCATCCTCTCTTTCTGCACATGCATTTCACTGAAAGAGTAATGGTATAATTGGCTTGATGGCCCTTAATTTCATACCAACTTCTTTGCAATCACCTTGTTTTGAAGTGATTAGCTTCACAATGGCACAGAAACTAAAGTACTTCTGAAATGCATGGCATTCTCCAGGAATAACTGTAAGGATGTCAGTAATAAAGGTGTTCTTTTTAATGACCAGTCTGCATTATCTGAAGTGAAAGAGTTTCAGTCCTTCATTCAAATCGTGGCTTGCTCAAGAAGTACTTTTCTTACTGCTTGCTTTTTCATTTACCTGCTCTCTCAAAACAAATATAGAAGCAGTGGAAGCCATGTGAAGGCCATATTACTGAAATGCAAATTGCATCTTAAAAGAATAAAAGTCACTCCAAGTGAGGCACAGGAAGTGCAAATTGCACTCTGGATGTACATGCCCACAGTAAATTATCAGACTGGTAATTCTCATTCCACCCTGCAAGGCTGCTCACTATTACCTGCCACTCTGAACAGAAAGAAGCAGTTAGATTAATTCAGTTTAACTGTGGTAGGAATCAAATGAAATGAAAATCCCCTTGACAATGGGATGGATTAGTAAAGCAGAAATGGATCTCAGGTCTAAGAAACTGTATCCAGTTGCAATACAGAAATTATGCACAGATGTATCTATTGCTCATGTTTATACATCTGTGCTGAACAAGAGAAATTAAAAACCAAAACCCAACAAACCACACAACAGAGCAGGAACTTATGGATTATCAACAGAATCTCAAGGGGTATCCATGAGGGATACATCTGTTAACATCACTGGCTCAAGCTCCAAATGAAACTCTCACAGATCTCTAATAAAACATCACTGTTAGATAAAAGACATATTCAGACTGAACTTACTGCTTATTTAATTCAGGCCTCAGAAGAACTAAAAAAAAAAACCAACAAATAATTGTTTTGTCTTGGGATTAATGGAAAGCTATGACCAACACTTTCAATTTCCCTAACACAGCTGCACGATGCAGAAGTCATTGCTCACAGCAGCAGCAGCTCCTGAGCACAATGGCATCATCTTTAACAACAAAAATTAGCAGATTTCTTATGTCACCAATGCAGCTGTGCACTGCCAGGCAAATACATCTCAAAGAAAGTCTTTTAGGCTCTGTAGACATATTAAAGGAGCCTCAAGATTTGCTGGTCTTTTGATTCACACATTCTGTAGAGAGAAAACCAAGACTCCCACAGATCAGCACATTACAGCTGAGCACAGGAGCATCCTGAAAGTACTGGTCTTGTCATATCCTTTGGTCTCGGCTACAGGATCCATAGCTAACTTCCCCAGGAACACAGTCCCAGTCCTTGCTCATAGGAGTGTGAGGCTTTCCCAGTTCCTCCCCTCTTCTACTTTCATTTTCTCTGCTTCTCTACTTTCACTCAGTAACAAAGCACTGAGAGCTATTTGAAACACACCCTGTACTTCCTGTGGTAGGTGTTGAATGACCAGTCCTAGGGTAGTGATGTACCCTTCTCTCAGTTATGGGGAAAAGCCTCAACACTTAGCTTCAACTGGGCACTGTGACATATAGGTAGTCAAAATAAAGTCAAACCAATTGCAGTGCACTCTGACAGCCAGAATGCTAGCAGGGTTTTGTGCCACACTGAATTACTTTCTGGTCTGATACAATCCTGAATCATAGCATGCAGGGGTTGTAGTAACCAGACCCTGCCATCTTTGTTCATGTTGGTATTACCACGTATAAAGAATTATTCACATGGGTTAAAACCCGAGGAGCCAGGAAGATGCCCAGTCTATATATTCTACTTTATTCTATAGAAGAGAATTCTATTCTATTCTGTAACAGAATCATTAGGGTTGGAAAAGACCTCTAAGATCATTGAGTCCAACCATCAACGTAATACCACAACAGCCATTAAATCATGTCCCAGAGCACCATCTGCACGTTTCTTGCACCAAAATGGGCCATCATGGCACTGATGATCTCCAGAGGTCAGTTCCAGCTCCTACCATCCTAGGATTCAGTGATTACATACTGAAGGGTTAATGTCAGGAGGATGGACCCAGGCTTTTCTAAGTGATGTGCAGTGATAGGACAAGGGGCAGTGGGTGCCAGCTGGAGCACAGAAGGTCCCACATGAACGTAAGGAAAACCTTTTTCATTGTGAGGATGACAGAATGCTGGAACAGGCTGCCCAGAGAGGTTGTGGAGTTGCCTTCTCTGGAGACATTCAAAACCTGTCTAAATGTATTCCTGTGTGATCCTGGTGATTCTGCTCTGGCAGAGAGGTTGGACTAGATGATCTTTTGAGGTCCCTTCCAACCCCTGATGTTCTGTGATTCTGTGACTCTTTAGGAGGAAGGTATAGACTCATAGTACTATAGAACTGTTTTGTTTGGAAAAGACCTTTAAGATTATTGAGTCCAACCTGAGTACTAAGTCTGCTGCTCGACTAAGTATGGCAGCCTTTGTCTAGAACCTGTCTCTCTGTAGGTATAAGCTGAAGATGTGAGTTGACATTTTGCACACCTATGTCTACGCCACTTAAACCAGCACAGCAGTGAAACATTTTGGCATAGGGCAGAGGGGGAATTGAGTGAGCAGACTTGCTGTTTGATGCTGTGGAAGTCCTGCCGTCAGTTTCAGGAAGCCAGAGCTGTTGATGAAAGGCAGTGTAATTATTGGCATTAGCTTGTATTAGTATAAGAGCATAAAAAGTTAACATTCCCCAGAAAAAATAAAGGTGTTAAAATATTATCCAGTATTTACTCAGCTGCTGACAGACGCAGCATCACTTCCCCAGGTTCAAATAAAGCAAACAAGCATTGTGCAGAGCTGACCTTATTAAAGAGACATTGTCACTTGAAAAATTAATCTGAAAACAAAAGTGCTCTAGCAATAGGTGAAGATATCTCTGCTCTCCTAAGACCCCACCTGGAGTACTGCATCCAGTTCTAGTGCTGCCATCATAAGAAGGACATGGAGCTGCTGGAGTAGGTCCAGAAGAGGCCACGAAGATGACCAGGAGCTGAAGCACCTCTCCTATGAGGACAGACTGAGAGAGCTGGGGCTCTTCAGCCTGGAGATGAGAAGGGAGACTTTAGAGCAGTCTTCCAGTACCTGAATGCTGTGGAGGGACTGTTTACAAGGACTTGTAGGGACAGAAGGAGAGGAAATGGATTGAGGCTTGAGGAGGGCAGATTTAGACTGGATACTAGAAAGAGATGCTTCACAGCGAGGGTGGCGAGACGCTGGAACAGGCTGCTAACACCTATAGTACACACAGAACTGTACACACAACAACTGGCCCTCCTGTGTCCTCTGAATGACTCAAAGCTGAACCTAAGTCAGCTCTTCACTGAAGTGGACTATGATCTAAGTAGAACTTCTTTCCTAATGCACAAGAGATATCAAGACCTGGACATTTATTTGGGTACATATTGCATGACAGAAAACTGATGCATAGTAAGGAATGACTTTGCCTGCAAGAACTGTTACAATCATTGAGCTGCTTCAATCCTACGATCAGGTATGTGAGAGTTAAATATTAGCTTTCTATTATTAGATATAAGGGTTATCTATTAAGGATAACAGACTGATATTGCAACCAATATTCAGATGTTGCATTGCATTATTGCAACTGTTTAAAGCTACTGTCCCAATTGTCCTACCTGTGATCAGTACTGTCATTTTCCTTTTATACAGTTAACAGCCTGCAGTCTGGGCTTGAGAAAAAAACTTGGAAGAGACTCACATTCAAGAGGATACTGCAGCTTTCAAGTTCTCCTTGCAGCCCTGAGCACAACCCAGATACCCTACTGTTTTTTCTTGCATTGGGTCAGACTCATTTCTGAAACACCTGAGCCTCCTTCTATAGGGCCTTGACCCACCTCCAAGGCAGGACAGACCCTGCCTTTACTCACCCACACTCCAACAAGCTCTCAGATGCATTAAATTGCAGTGTCTCTGAACTCCTACAACCCTGAGAGACTCCTCTTCTGCGAGAGCAATGACTTCTGTGAAAAGACTGAAGAATGTAATCACAAAATAATTAGGATTATCAGGCTAATTACTGCATATATTTTCTAATGCTAATAGCAATACGAAACACTAATTGTTGTTTACTGTGGGATGAATATTTAAGCTTACCAAGAGAAGTGGAAAAAAAATTCTGTTGGTTTTTTTTTTTCCATTTGCCTACTGCAGGCACAGGAATATCGTAGCATTTTAATTTTTATAATGAAATTGGCACCACAGTAATACAAAGACAGAAAAACTCCATCTATGAAAACCAGGAAAGTACATGAGGACAGTACCCAGCATTCAAATACAGTTTGAAAAACTTCAAAACAGGCTTGAACATCACAAAATACTAAGAAATGTGTGATTCTTCTATTAGCTTTTTCCTATTCTTCTTTTTAGGGTTTATATACACAGGCTTCTTTCTGTGATGAGAAAGGTTTAAAAATGGTCTCTCTTTGAAATGTAAAAACATATTTTCATCTATTCAGAAAAATCCAGAAATCAGAACTTCAGAAATAAGCACCTAGCACTGTGAATGTTGGCAGCACTGCAACCAGAAAAGCTTTCAAGGTTTTACATGTTACATTTCCTTTTACATTTTTCCTTTTACTACTGAGCAAGTGTGATGATACTGGTTCACCAAGAAAAAGATTTCAACTGGCTGGAAACACTTAATGCAGTTTTGAACTGCAGCCACAGTCACAGTTCAACTGAAGTAAGTTTAGAAACAACAATGAAACGCTGGAATCGCTCCAGGACATAAGGCTAAGTATGTGTCTTCTGTACAAGTTGCCCAGGGAGGTGCTTGAGGCCCCATCCCTGGAGATATTCGAGGTGAGGCTGGACAAGACTCTGGGCAATCTGATCTAGTTGAGGATGCCCCTGCTGACTGCAGGGGAAGTTGGACTAGATGACCTCTGAAGGTCACTTCCAACCCAAACCATTCTATGATTCTGTGCTGAAGACCTGGAAGCACAGCTGTCACTGTAGAACACAGACTGCAGAGGTAACTGCAAAGCCTATCAAGACACAACATTCAACAGTAAATTAGCTAGAATAACAGAAAATCAGAGAACAGGGGACTTGCAGGTCACTGACATCATCTCCATGTCATCTGCTATATCACAGCTTATTGCAAGAATATATAAAGACAAGAACAGCAAATCAGTACTTAGTTTATATAATAAATTACCTTTCTATATAAATCATAAAAATACAGGAAAATCAGTGCAAAAATGATCAAAATGTACTGAAGGAATATCAAATCCTATCTGCCAGAATGTGCATCATAAACCAGAGAGATTCCATCTACTGCACCTCGAGCTGACAAGAACTAAGAAGGCAAAATGCACATTGCTAATGGCGCAGTCTAAATTTACAGCTATTTACAGTGGCAGATGAATGAGATCTGAGCAATCCACATCTCATTTAAACTGCACACTTCATTCTTTCTCATTATTTTACTGAGGTTTTACACAACTTCCTCTTCCCCAATTGATACTTTGAATGGAAGGTGCCCTCACAAGTCTGTATTTGCACGAGTAGCTTTTTTGGAGTTCAGAAAGTTCTTTTTCTTTTTCCTTGGAGAATTATGCAAAGCAAGCACTGGCTCACTTAGCTCCCGGAACAAAAACACCTTCTCCCCTGTGCCTAATAGCTCGACGGCTTCAACAGTTGCAGTGCTCAAAGGAGCAGGTGGATCAGAATGTTCCATAGGAGAATGTGTAGGCGAACATCCAAGATGAATGAATGATGTCTTTTCCAACAGGGTAAGTTGCTTCTTCTTTATTATGCTGCAACAGTGAAAAATTTGAATTGGACAGTGAAAAATTGGAACTGAAAAGTAAAAGCTCAGGCCTTAAAAAGCATAAATTCCTGTATTATATTCTGAGGTAGAAGTGGTGACTTTGGAAGCTGAAGAAAATCATTATTTCAGTGGAGAGAATTGTGATTTCCATTCCAATCCCCAGTAGTTTACCTACCATTTAACAAGATACAAAGCTGCGTAAGGGAAGGTAGCCTCATAGTGAATAACCAGAGGGAAGACAGGTAATGTACACAAAAAATGCGTCCATTTTGTGGATGTGTATGGAAAAATCTTTGTAAAGATTTGCTATTGTTGATAATTATGTGTAAATATGTTTTAGGGAACATAAGCACCAAACAGCAGAACAGTGCCAGCAAACTGACTTACTTCCTAACAGATCTAAGAGGAACTTTTGAAGATTAAATGAAATATTTAAAAAGTGATTTCTGTTTCTTTCTGCTTTCTCCTTACCTCTCTTTCCTCTGGTTTAGAGAAGGGATCTTTCCCAAACTTCTGTTAATCAAATCTTGCCTTACTTTGTTCTCCAATGCATGCCACAACTCTTGGTTCTTCCTGAAGGAATGAGAAAAACAATTCCCAGCAGCAAATCCCCAAATAGACATCCTCTTCCTGATTTCAGCTACCAAACCCATCACAGCAATACCATTAGCACAGTCAGTAAGAGCGTGCAAGTATTTTTGCTGTCCCACCACCAATCATTTAAATCACCTCAGATCACACCTCAGGGCATGACTCCAACAACCCTTATCTGTTCCTTGTCAGGTCTTATCTGACAACTAGAGGGCCCAGTGCCATAACATCTGCTTTTCTCTCCTTTCCATGCCATGGCAGGGAGTTGTGAGACTGAGTCCTTGGGAGCATCTCTTGGTGCACAGCTATCCAGCTGGTGTTAATGGTGATAAATAGGAGGAATAAAGGCTCTGGAAGACTATCTCTGTGAGTAAAGGCAAAAGCAGCAGTTACTTGGGATTTAACTACAAAGGGACAGGCATGTGCAGGCTAAAACCTCCCTTATTAGCAAGGAATACCTCCTTTATATCTTCAGGAGCTACAGACACCTGAAATCTAGCACAAATAACTGGAAAGAAAATAATTTAATATACTCAAAGTAAAGTCAACAGAAAGAAAATTATCAGAACAAGATCTACAAATTTATGAGATAGCTGTTTAATTCATAAAGTGATAAAAATTATTAACTATCATCAATTCATTATAGCCAAAATATTTGACAAAATAAGGTAGCACTTTCAAAGTATTTCTACTCCACAAAAGCATCTCAAAAAGGAAACTTATGCATCTGGGTTTTTTTTCTATTGCTGTCAATCTCCTTGTCCAACAAACACCTATATATGTTAAGCAATAATCTTCTCTTGCAATGGTCTACCAAAAAATATCACACTTACTTTTTCTTACAGCTGCCAGCCTCATCTGCAGGACTGCCACTTTCAGCAACACCACCTGGATATTTACTGATGGAATCGAGGAGAGAAAGAACCTCACTTTGTGGACTGGAGGGCAACAACAAGTTCAGGATCCTGTGCAACATCCCCATTGGTACTGTCATCACTTTAGCTAAATAACCTGCCAGGTGGAGCTCCTGGAGGATTAAAAAAGACAGATAAATGTAGCACTGAAAACAAAATGTGTTAGCAAATTTTACAGTAGCATTAGAGAATTATTCATTACAGAAACAAAAAAATATTGCTGAAAATCGTGTTAGTGGTGACAATTTTGGCATCACTTGGCCAGAGTTCACTGCTTCTACCATACTGGCCCATAAATATCAACAGCTGTCCATATCATTCTGGATAGAGGCAATGCAAATGTTAAGCAATCAGTTCATCTTACTGTAGGTGCTTAAGGTGTTCATTTGATGCTCTGAAAAATCAAAATGTGACCATATCCTAGCACTTATCGACTGTACTATTGCAACAAAAGCCTTTAAAGATAGCAATGAAGCAGTATGGCAATTTTTGGTCTGTAAAATCAGGGAGTAAAAATGGCCTCCAAAGCCTAATGACACATTGCCATGGTTGAGCACTTGTTCAACCATTTGACAAGTTTTAGCCTCTCTTCATACCAAATTGTGTGATACACTCAGAGAACAGCTTGTAACATTTGCTGAAAGGTGAAGGAAACATTTTGTTTTGTTTTGGCGTTTTGCTGTTTTCCAAACATCTTCTCTTCTCTGGCCCAAAGGTCAGTGGCACACTGTACTCACACAGTATTCAAACAGGCCAAATTCAATGTAGGTGTTCCCTAGACAATCAAGCAGTACCACTTCCTGCCTCTGTCCAAACACGAAAATGCTGTTATTTTCCACTCTGCTGTCAAAACTGTGTCCTCAGAGCTGTTTCTGCAGAATTCTCATGCCTATCAAATACAAAAAGTCTAGAACACACTGATGACTATGCAGAAAGAAGAGAGTAGTGCAAACTAAAGTGAGGTAAATGCCTCAGAGGATGCCAGGAAAACGCTGCTGCTGTCTGTTCAAACCATGCATGTACCTCAGGTAGCCAAAGTCAAGCAAAATGTGCCAAACATTCTGGGTGGCCGATGACAGCTGAACCACTCTGGCTCTGCAGACCCTCCCATAAATCACTGAAGGTGTGTGATTACAGAGCACATGCCACATAAAAATCCCACAAGGTCCCACTATGCAGCGATACATCCAATTCCTCTGTTCACAGTGGATTCAAAATGTCAAAGTAAATGTCAAAATGTCACAAGCTGCCTCTTTTTTTGCATGATGAAATTTCAAAGGAGCAAATACACCTAAGAGAGCCCAGTATTAAGTCCATCTTCTACTTCGAAATAAGCTGTCTCACCAAAAGGGTGTAAGGGACAATTCTTCCTGGTAAATAAATGTAAAATCAAGTGTCCTTAAAGTGGCCCTATCCAAACTGAATTTAGATGGCCACACAAAATAAGGAAATAAATCAACCAATCAATCAATCAATCAATCAATCTCTTTTCATGACAATCATTCTGTAAGTAAAGAACACCTCTCCAAAAGGCAGGAAAAAGAGTCACTTCCCAGAGTCTCCCAGGCTCTTCAGCATTGTTACAGGTTTACCATGGAAACCACTGAGATATTAGAATGAACAATAAAATCCTAAGATTGGTGAGAGTTTGGTTAGTTGATATGGTATCTAAAATGTCCAACATTTTCACCCTAAACTGGCACCAAAGCTAGGGAAAAAATGCCTGTTCAGACCATTCAGAGCAGAAAATTATTTAATTCTCCTCTGGAGAAGAATGTAAATAAAAGCTTAAATCTTCATGCAGACATCTAAGTTTAATTCCTATAGTTGTATGCAGACTGTGTTGTACTTTTGGTCTTTGAAAAGAAACTAGAAACTTAGAAAGAAAGAAAGAAAGAAACATTTGAGTGAGAAAAAAGAGACACATTCCTGTGACCTACTCTGCCCTTTTGGCTAAATTATCTCAGTGCTTTCAACAGTAATTTACATGTGAATGATCAAAACATCACGACTTCAGTCCTGTTCTCCTCTGGAATAGTTTCCTCTGATAAATGATCTTTTCTGCACTCTGACACTTACCTTTCTACATCAAAGATGACTTGGGCAGAGAGACAACCCTTAATGCTCTTTTAACACAGCAGAATTCACAATTAAGTAACCTGCAAGGTGCCACAGTGCTGTCAACAGTACCAGAAGTGGCACAGACATCCACCAGCCAGGCGCATCCAGCACGAGTTTGGCAACAGGAGTGCTGATGTGTGAACATGCACCAGCAGTTAGCAGCACTTTCGGATGCTCACAGTCATCCAGAGCAGCTTGCAGAACTGGCAAAGACAGGTGAATATGCATGCACAGAGAAATGGTCACCGTAGTCAGACCAGAAGGCCTCCAGTGTGGGATGAGTTTGATTCTTGAGATATATTATATGGTAAGGTACTACGAAGAGCAGAAATTCACGTTCTTCATAACATCTAGTGGATGCAAATGCTGCTTTGTCTCATTTGTATTCACTGAATTTGGTCAAAAAAAAACGAGGAACAAATTGTAGTTTACAAACAGGAGAATTAAGTACTTGGACTGAGCAATGTTTATTTGAACAACTGCAAGAATCAATGAACCTGATCTATGCTGTGTCTCAAGCTTCCTTTGACAGTCTGCCTGCAACAGCTGTTGCCTCTAAAATGCAACTAGTGCACCTGGGGCCATAGCTATGAGCTTATTTAAAGGTAACTTCTCAGCCAGAGGCTGAGATCCTGAACTCAATATCATTCAAGCAAATCTTTTACTGACCTAGATCTGCCTCCATAAAGATGTAAGCTGCAACATGAAATGCAGGAAAGTAAAACTTAACTGGTTTTACAGAGAGGTCTGCATCCACAATTCTAAAAAACAGTCTAAAGGAGAAAATCCTCTTGAGAGAAAAGAAGGAGTGTGAGATGAAGAGCTACAATAGCTATAGCTTCCTTATAGTTACCATTTTATACATTTTAAGGAAACAGGGGGAGAAAAGACTTAATAAATCAATTTCTGGATTAACTCACAGGATAAGCCTATCCAAATGTAGGAAATATTATACTGTGAGCCTTAATAAATCGATAAATTGCTATTGTACTAAGCACATAATTTGCAGTTCAATTAAGAGTAGTCAGATTTAGAATTATTGTTGGAAGTATAATAGTATAATACTCACAGAGAAGATAGAAAGCAAAAAAGTAAGGTAAATACATATAGCTTTTATGGAATGTCAATAAACTATGTCCCAAAATCTCTGGGCTACACTTTTTTAGGTGTAAATACAAACACAGGAGGTCCAGTGGTGTATGTAATGAATATTTACACAAATTAATTATTACTTCAGGGAATCTTGTGAGCAAAACATAAAGCAGAGTCCCTCAAGTATCCACTGAACAGCATATCCAGTCCTTCAAGTGCAGCGAGGGGACAGTATTTCTCTAACATCACTGTCTCCAAGATGTCAAAACTGTCATTGTCAATGGTCAGTGTTCACTTGCTAGGCTGCTAAGAGTACTGGGCATTGTAAAAAAATTTAACATACTCTGTTTGCATGCACCTGTCATCTGAGAAACAATGATTTTAACCTCTTAACTTGCACAGTAAATGCTATGCTGTTCAGATGCTTTTCTGCAATGTATCCGTGCCAAAGAAACCTAACAACCATCACAGGAAGACAATTAAACTGTCAGCAACTTGAGCAGTATTTCTACCTGTGCTGTCGAAAAGCTTATTCCTAGACATGTGGTATGATCTCTGGGAATGCAGCATGAAGAGTGTCAGTAGCATCACACTTTTTTAGGACAGAAACAAGCTACAGTAACATGCAAAACCAGCACACTCCTGGTTAGTCATGATCAGTCTAATGACAAATATAATTAAAGCTTCCAAATGAGAGAGAGCACTGTCTTTGAACTGCCAGTGAGCAACTGCATTATGCATCACTTGAGCTTTCTTGGGTTTGGTTTCTCTCTCCTTTTGTTATCTAGCTTTTCATTGCAATTATTGTTATTGCTAGCATTATCTTTTATTTCAATTATTAAACTGTTCTTATGTTATCCTGTGAGCTGTTTGGTTTTGTTTTTTTTTTCCCCCCTCAATTCTCCCCGTTATTCCAGCAGGGGTGAGGGAATGAGTGGCTGCATGGTGCTTAGCTGCCAGTTGAGATTAAACCATGACAATAATGAAGCTTGTAGCCCTATGAGCTTTCGGAGTTCTTGAGGGAAATTCCTTACCTAAATCAGAGTAAAGATCTAAAATTACATGCTACATTGCAGCTGAAGCTCCTAACACAAGTGCAACACACAGGAGTCTCAAAATCTTCATGAGAGCCTCTGACCTCAAATTAACATCTAACTCAGAAGAGGACAGAGTTTAGAAAACTGAGCAGAAACATCCTGAGACACAGGAAAAGCTGACAGACTTTTAGTCTAAGTGGTCCCTCCTTGGCTTGCCGGCCTTTGAAGCTCCCAATTTATGATACAGGTAACCACATCAGCCCCTAAGAGACAAGGTACCTCAATGGTAAATGCTGTGACGCTGAGTTCCCTTTCTGTATCTCAGCCTGCAGACAAAATCTGAGGACAACAGTGATTCATTCTCAATACCTGTTGTGAAACTGACAGGCAGCCAGCAAACAGCAAATTACCAGAAGAGGTGATGCTCTTTCTGAAAACATATGAGTAATGATACCAGAAAATTTAACTAGCAGTCCTATCATTTAGTTTTGTATCACTATCAGTGCAAATCCTTTCCAACACTGTCTAAAGGCTAGACAAAAGCATTGCCTCATTACATGAAAATCAGACTATAAATCTGTCTGCAGACCAGAAACTTAGATGATTTAGTTTCCTCCACAGAATGAAATGCAACAGGACAGCCTCTGGAAAGGGTCTGTAAGTGAACAAAGAGAAGTGTAACTGAGTAAAATTCAAAAGGCTGAAAGTAGCTTAGAATTAACAGAAGTGTATGACAATACAAGCAGCAAAGAGCAGAACTGGTAGAGGCTATTAGCAGAACTGGGTCCAAATACATCTGTAAGGGTTCCCAAAAAAAGCAAGAAAAGCTGATTCCTGGATGCTGCTGTAATTTAAACTTGGAAGCTTTGTTCAATTTCATGCTTACCTGACTATAAAGTGCCAAAAATGCATCAGTTTCTGTATTTTCCAGGAGATCTTCAAGCACTGCGCAACTCCACTGCTCATCTCTCAAGCTGAAGTGAAAGACAAAATTAACACTGAAATCTTCCCAAGGGCGATGACTGCGTGATAGGAAACACTATCTGAAAGTCACCCATTTAGGAAGGTTATCTTTCTGTCAGCCAAGCTGGGTGAGCAGCATAACTTCTGAAATAAGCCAACTTCTCCTCCTTCCTCCCCGGAACCACCAAGCAAACATCAGAGGCTATGATCTTGCACCAAATTAAAATCTGGAATGGCTCCAAAGCAAAAGGATTCAACCTGTCTCCATCTTCCTCAAATTTTAATACCATATTTTATGGCAAGTTGTGGATCTGTTTGTTGCTGGACTGCAATAGCAAACTATTAACTTCCTCAATGGTGATTTTTTTGTTTGTTTGTTTGTTTCTGGGCCGAATCATGAAATCATTCTTCTGTCATTTGGAAAAGTAGAAAACTTGTTTCTTGCCTATTTTTTTCAGGTAAAAAGTAAAGCATAGTTGCAGTGTCTTTGAAGGCCTTCCGCAACAGGAGAGTTGTTAATCTACAATGCATAAAGCTCCACTCAAAAGCTATCAAAGCCATTTTTAATATATCAGTTATTTCACAGAAAAACCTCTTTGTGATGGAAAGCACCCTCTCAGCATCTTACACAAACCTTGGGATGTGGTAGGCTTTTAATATTGTGCAATGCACATGGAAATGTAATTTCTGACTCCTGTAACCTTAATGAATGCAATACAATACTTTGCAATTTTGCAAATTATCCCTCATTTTAGCTGGCAACCTCCACAAGAGATATTTCTATTTACCTCTCATGAAGCTTTTTTCCCCTTTTTTGTCACTAAGACCTTTACTTAAAAACTGGGCAGGAAGAAGTGAAATTGAGCCTGTCTATGAAGAAGAGTTTATATATCCCATCAAAAATGATTGTGTGACAGAGAAATCAGTCTACAGTGTGACAGTGAAGATAGAAATTCAGTTTAAATTTCCTCAGTTACTTTCTCTGACCCAGGAGAAAAGGTTCCACTGGAGCCATAACCTATATTCTTGGGAAATGGAAGGAACAGGATTAGAATTATTTTCCTTCTTGCTGCTAAGGAGTATTGTTATTTTCCACTGTGCTCATCAAGAAATGGTAATTGCTATGCAACACATCACAATCTACACGTAACTACGTTATTAGTATTTCGTGTTTCTTTCTTCCATATTCCCAAGACTCCTCAGATATGCTCTAGGCCACATTACAAATACAGATGTGCAGCCCCTTCCCAACACAGCAGAACATTCAGCCTACTCTTTGTGGTATTTTATGATTGTAAGGACTGCAGTAACTAAACTTGGAAGCAAAGAACTTACCTTTGCTGGTGCAGATTTATAAAGTGGCTACACTTATTCATGGCCTGTCTTAGTAGAGCTGTCACCTGTCTGTCTGCATTCATTTCCACAGCTTCAGTTGAAAGTTCCAGTCCATGCAGAGTCCACCTCTGCCCACTCATTACATGCTGCCGCTGAGCTGACTCTTTGTTGAACATCTCATACTCCAGCTTCCTGTCAAGTTCTTCCATCTCCTACAGGTTCGAAACATGTAATGATATAAAGTCATAATTTCACCTGGAATAATTTAATTTGAGGTAAAGAATAAAGATGGTATCAGAATTTCTGATACTAGCTTATTCATTTCTTTCTTCCCAGCCATTTGCAATCATTCCACTTCTCAACTCACCGCACAGCTTCAGCAAAGATGACTTGCATGCTACGACTATCAGAACAATGGTGAATGACATAAGACAATTTTTATATGACAGTTTTCATTGTACTAAAGGTTGATGCTTTTTGAAACTTTCCACAGTAGAGAACAACTACAAAGTACACTACCAGCATGGCTGAGAGCCCAGTGAAAGAATGGCACCAGTAGAATTCATCCGTCTATCCATCTATCTATCTAGCACTCAATTATTTAGTTATCGAAGAGGTTCAAAGTTAAAAGATCACAATTCACAGTTACTGTGGTAAAATTAGGGTTAAAATACAATGCTCTAAAACCCACAGGGCTAAAACCCGAAGTCTTAAGTGGACTGGACTCCTCATACAAAAGATCTCTCTTTGGTTGGAGTTAAACCAGACTTTAGAAGGAAGGCTTCATATTCCAGTTTTCCAATGCCATTGTTGTCTGACCTCAAGCTTTAAGTTGCTTAGTATCACACTGTCCTACTTCCCAAGCTGCACCTTAAAGAAAATTCTTGATTTCAACCTATTTTTCCACCTTATCAGCTCTATTCACATTACAGACTCCTTGCAGCATGTTGTCTCTAAGTAATTGCATGCTCCCTGGTCAGCAGTATGTGATATTGGAGCACAGGTCCACTCTCCTAACACCAAAACCAAGCATTGGATTCTTACCTCTGAAAGGATGAAGCAAGTTGACAGATAGTCAGACATGTTTGTTGAATAATGTTGTAAGGATTAGGGAATCCTATGTAATCTGATAGATTTGTTCTAAAGTAACAGGTGTTAAAATTTGCCAGCCAGTGGAACAAAGGAGTTGGATAAAAACACAGCAAAAGAGAGAGGTCTGATGACTAGTTCCTGTAAATCAAGTTTAATGAGCAACGCCTAAACCAACTTTTCCCCCAAAACAGACCTCATCTCTGTTCTTGCACTTTGGATAAAGAATCCAGTCTCAGATACTCTAGGTTTCTATTCTCTCTCTCTTTCAATCCTTTTTCTTCATCTGTCCAAGGACAGGGAAGCTATTAGCAACCTCTTTGCAGAGTCCCCCTACACTTACTGCAGCAGTAACTGCAGATTACATTAATACTCCATCTACATATAACTTTCACTATTTCCTCCAGATTTAATACAAATTTAAGCAAAACTGGAAGCATGTAAGCATTCTAACTGCCATTCTAAGAGAAGCTGTAGAGATGACAGCATTAAAATTTAACCAAGAGTTTTCACAGCAATAGCTGTCTAATGATGCCCTCTAGCAAAGAGGTTTAGCTCTCAAAAATCCATTTTGCTTGTTCTAGTTCAGTGGTCTCCCAAGCCTCACTTGGATGGCTGCAAATAGAAGATTAAAAAAAAAAAATCCTTATGAATACACAACACTGAAGTATTAAAAAATGATTGGAAAAGTGGCACATACCAAGTACATAATAACTATGATGATGGGAAAGGCTTTTCCAGAGTTTCTACTGTGTAAACCGCATTGAGTGTACTTGGAGGGAGATGGACAGGCAGAAGTCTGTACATGTAAGCTTTGCAAACTGTAACATGAACGATCTTGTAACACTCATGAGAATTTACAAACTACCTGTCTTGACTCACTATCATTTCCCAATTGTCTTTCTTGTGATCAATAAAACTTCAGTATTAAATAAGCACCAAAATGGTTCTCCTTCTGACTGTAGACCTCTGAATGCTACTATAATAAAATTTAATAACAATAATAGGCAATTTCCCCAGGCTCTAATTCTTTCCTTCTCTTTATTTCTTTTACTGAGTGCATTGAAGTGCACAAAATCATAGAGGAGAAGAGGAGACAGGGAGCAGATGTCATTGCGCTCTACAACTACCTGAAAGGAGGCTGGAGTGATGAGTGAGCCAGTCTCTTCTCTGTGGTGTCAGTAGAGGAAATGGTTACAAGCTGTGACAGAGGATGTTTAGGCTGGATGTTAGGAAGTATTTCTACACTGAAAGGGTTCTTAAACATTGGAATGTTCTGCCCAAGGCAGTGGTAAAGTCACCGTCCCTGGGCTGTTTAAGCATGCGGACCTGGCATTTAGGACCTTGGTTTAGTGTTGACCCTGCTATGCTGGGTTGAAGGTTGGACTGGATGGTCTTGAAGGTCTCTTCCAACCAAAGACAGTCTGTTTCTGTGAAAATAAAGGCCAGACCACCAGGAGCCGCAAACCAGCACAGCACAGCTAAACCAAAGTCAAATAAACTACTGTGGCAGTTGCTGTGAAACTTTTCCTTTTCACAACTACATTACTTACACGATTATGTGCTTCTAAAATCTGAATACATTCCAGTTTTGACAAGGTTTTTGATGTGCTGAGTTGCTCAAATAGTAAAGCTTGTATATTTATGGCAGCAGTATACAGCTCCAGCATTTTGGATTTTTTAACAGTTTTTTGAAAGGCTAAAGAAGCAATATATTCTCCAAGGTTATTTTCCAGATCGTGCAGCTGATGCTCTCTCTCAAGTAGCACCTCATGCTGAACCTAAAAACACCAAAACACAAAAGATAACAAGATTAACAGAAAACTTTACATGCATGCTTAAGAGTTTGGTACTCTGTAATTAGCAGGTGGGATTAAAACAGCAAGGAACTCAATCCTGTTATCACAGTATCACAGTATCATCAGGGTTGGAAGAGACCTCACAGATCATCAAGTCCAATCTTTTACCACAGAGCTCAAGGCTAGACCATGGCACCAAGTGCCACATCCAATCAAACCACTGTTTTAAAGAGTTTTTCTCATGGAATTTCAAGTTTCTACCAGAAATTGTCTTTGGAAATTTCTCAATAATGGACCTGCTAAGCGTGACTGTGCATCAATACCAGTAGATGCAGCTACATTTCAAATGTGATTTGGAACCACATACACCGGTGATATTCTCAGTCATGCTCACGCGATATTCTCCAAAGGCTCCATTATATCATCTGGAATGTCCTTGAATACCAGAGATGGAAGGTGACCTTCAGGATGGTGTGGTCAGCAGGAGCNTCTCTTCTCTCAGGTGGCCAGCGCCAGAACAAGAGGACACAGCCTCAGGCTGCGCCAGGGGAAGTTTAGGCTCGAGGTGAGGAGAAAGTTCTTCACTGAGAGAGTCATTGGACACTGGAATGGGCTGCCCAGGGAGGTGGTGGAGTCGCCATCCCTGGAGCTGTTCAAGGCAAGGTTGGACGTGGCACTTGGTGCCATGGTCTAGCCTTGAGCTCTGTGGTAAAGGGTTGGACTTGATGATCTGTGAGGTCTCTTCCAACCTTGGTGATACTGTGATACTGTGACATATTTCCTACTAACAGGAATTAAGGCAATCAAAACACAAGAGTAAGAAATCATCCTACAGACACAGAGTAAAATCAAGATTTACTATCTTGATACCCTTAACATATCTCCATCTTACAACGTTACTGCTAACAGAATAGATTGGTCTTGAATAATGCAGATGTGTGACACTAAATAAGCTTACAGGTTAAAAATACTTATACAAAGTATTTCAGTTAGGAGGAGAACTCAGCTCAGAGATCATTCTGGGAGTGCAGTAACCAAAATGCTAAAATGTTATTTTTGTGCATGGGGGACAGAGATCTCCAGTGAAAAGCAAAAGAGATGGCCAACATTGGGAGTTTATAGCAAAAGCCAAGCTGCCTTTCAGTACTTGTTCAAAAAATGTAGATGAGTTACCTTAGGATAGATCCAGAAATATCCATTGCTTGTTTCTATGTCTTCAGCAGGAAAAAAATCAGTACTAATAGCTAAAATACTATTTTTTAATTCATATTCTACACTCTTTGCAGGCAGGCAAGAGACATACGGAAGTGAATTTAAGGCATTTTGTTTTCCGTAGAATGCTTTTTACTGACACAGTCCAGGCATTGTATCCTAGCAGCACTGACTGGAAATCAAAGATAAAAACTATCACAGAACATCCTACAAGCCATGACTTTGATACAGACTGCACAAGAAAGCCAATCCCTCACAGACTCATTATTTTAGGAGGGGAGTTTGTTTGGTTTATCTCATCAAAGCAAATATATTTTCAAAATCCAAATTCAAGATATGAGCCAGTGACATCAAACTAGGCCTCGAAGCAAGGCTATTAAACATCTCAGTGCCAAGGCAGATGTTTGAAACAACAATAATTATAATAATACCATCATCTTTCTGCAAAAGTCTGTGACCGAGACTAATTTCTCAAGTAAGACTTAAACTGAATTGTTGTGCTCCTGATGGCTGTGACACAAGACAATGTTCTCAAAAGCAATTAGCAATTTTCAAAGCCATATTGTCTGTCCTATTTTTAAGCATCTCAGTTGTGAAGTTTCTATTCATTTTCCCTCACTCCTCTTTTCCGTGGTGAAAGCTGATGCACTCTTAGGTGACTCTCAAAGAGAAGATGGAAGTGAGTGCCTAACAGAAAAACCCAGACATGTTAACAGAGAGCAGACAAATTACCTCCTAAAGCAAGGCAAAGACTTTTCCAATTCAGCCAGCCACTTAGCTAGCAACAGCTGCTATCTACCTGTTGGGATGTATCACTAGAGCTGACATCACTTTAAGGTGCCTGTGAACCAAACTGGATAACTAATGTCACAAGTCACCTTTTGACATTTGTGCAATGCCGAATTTTGAGTTTACTTAGAAGCAGGAAAATTAAGATGGATAAGAGCAAGCAATGTTTTTGCCACATGAGAATAAATGACTTGTGTTACGATTTGACTACAACAGCACCTATTCAAGGAATGGGATAAGAAAAATCAGGCAGCCTACCTGACTAGAAGCAAGCTGGTTCATTTTCAGCAAAGCCAATACTTCAAATCTACGTGATGTTCCCTATTCAATATATTTGTACAGCTTCCTATCTAATAGAAATTATTACAACACTACTAGCTTGAATAAGTTATGACAACATACCCACACAGAGAGGCTGGTCCTTCCTTTCTTCCAGCTTTTATTTACATGTCTAAGATACTGCCTGCCAGAATACACTAATTTGTACAGGATCTCAAAGAAGAGGAAAATCTGTGCTTGAAGTACGATTTCTTTTATACTGGTACACAAAATTGGTATGTAATACCTGAAGGCTGCCTCTGTGTGGTTTAGGAACAGGATGTCCTACAAAGCTTTAAAAAAGCAGACAAAATTTACAGAGATGTTTTGACAGGTGCATGCACACAAATGAATTTAAAGTTTGCTTCTTCACAGAAGGCTCAGTTCCAGACACAAGGATTTTAAATTAATTATACATACATGAAATCTGGGGATAGTTGGATGAACGAATTGGCAAATGAGTGATCACCTTTAGTGTAAGTTTGAACCTATTAAAATGAATAATGAATAAGGACAGAAATGCAGCTTGACAACTCAAGTTCACTTATAAGGAGACACAAGAATGTAGATTTTAATTGCAGCTGAATTCAAAGCCAAAAGAGATGACACTGATGACTAAACACACTTCTGTCAAACACTTCCAGTAACAGGAAGTTTCTATGCTTATGCTATGTTCAGTATATGCCATAAGACTCATGGTTCAAACTGCAAAACTAGATACTATTTGCATATTATTAAGTAAGAAGCTATATGTTCAGCACACTCAAATATGTAGGGATGACTTTCAGCTTCATCACTCAGTATCTATTCAACATTACACAGTAAACCAACTGCTCTTAACCAAACAAAATGTTGCATTACTCAGCTGGAACCACTATCTGCCCCCTAGCCACCTGAGTGCCTTTCTGCCTCTTGTCAGTTCTCAAATCACAGCTCTGCAAACACAAATGTGAAAATCAAAGAATCGTAGAATGGGTTGGCTTGGAAGGGACCTTAAAGATCACCTAATTCCAATCACCCCACGTGGGCAGGGACATCTTCCTCTTGACCAGCTTGCTCTGCCTCTGTCCAACCTGGACTTGAACATCTCTAGGGAGGAGGCATTCACAGCCTCTCTGGGAAACCTGTTCCAGAGTCTCACCACCCTGACTGTAAAGAATTTCTTCCTAATCTCCAGCCAGTGTCTTCCCTCTTCCAGCTCAAAGCCATTTCCCCTCATCATATCACTACAAGCCCTTGTAATGAAACCTTTTCCAAGCTCTCCTGTGGCCCCTTCAGGTACTGGAAGTCTGCTCTAAGGCGTCCTTGAAAGCTTGCAAATAGGTTTGACTTCAAGGTGATTTTAAATATTGACTACATACTAAATTATAAATTAATTTTAAACTAATATTCCTTGGCCATTCTTGAAGCCTTTTATCATACCAAACAAAAGAGTGTAAAATACCTCTTGACATTGTACTGTTTGACATGATATTACTAGAGTGCCAAACTAATTTGGTTATGAAGAAACAGCTCCTGTAAGTCTGAACATTTGTTGATGATTCCACCTGAAATGCCCAAATTACATCAAACATTTTTAGTGCTGCAAATGAACTAGGATTAGTCCATTGCTTGGACTAATCCAAGCAATAGATTTCTACTTTACAAATTTAGTTCAGACTTACTGCTAACTAGTGTTGTCTCAGTCCTAAACACTACAAATAAAGTGAATAATCTGAAAATGTCCCCGATTACTTGCAACCTCAGAACCATTTCTCATGCAAGGCTTATTATTAGGGGTTCAATAGGGGAAATATTAGGGGTCCAATAGGGAAAATAGACTAAAGAATGGCAGTATTTTTATCACTGTTTCTTCTGAGTTATTTCAGAAAGGAAGAACTACTTTCTCACATGATGGCACAAACGAGCTATTAAACACCAAAGAGGCAGATAGACAGTTTGCTTTTGAAGATTTTCAAAGCAAGGTCAGTGATAGTCTCATCTTCCAAGAGTAGACTTCAAACTTCTTGTTGTGGCCTCCCAGCTCTCTACCTCCTTTCTGTGAGTTGTCCTTCTCTATTTCATGGCATTATAAAGCACACCCTTCTGCTAGTCTCATAAGCATTAGCTGGAAACCATTTTATGACCATTCTTTAGTGAGACACAACCCACGACAAGTCTGCAGGGGAACAGCATCACTAAAGGCAGAAATACAGGAGAGCCATACTGGGAACAAGTTACCCAGAGAGGCAACTGAAGTCTCATCTCTAGAACCATTCAAGGTCATGTTGGGCTGGGGGCCCTGATCACTTTGATACAGTTGAAGATGTCCCTGCTTACTGCAGGAGGACCATACCACATGACCTTTAAAGATGATTCTGCGATTTCATGTTTTGAAATGCGTACTAAAGAAACCACAGTCTCTAGGGGAGTCATGTCATCATGTGCACACCAAGCCTCAAAACCACCAGAAGAAAAAAAATCTGAGACATGAAATCAGTTGTGTAACTAAGGCACAAAAGTAAAAAACAAAGCCAAAACTACTGAGTTTGAAATGCAGCATCTTGACAAACACAAGCAAGAGCAGAGAGAGAGATGCTTCATGCCACTACACAGCATGTCTTTTTTATCTAGCTCTTACACTGACAGAAAACTGTCATTATTTACTTGCTAAAGATCTAGGGTTTGGCCTCAGTGCAGAAGAAGTTTGAACTTACCTTATCCAAATTTCAACCTTTCATCAAGTCTTCATAAATAAAAATTTTGTCCTGTAAAGATTTCTTCAGAAGATCTATCTTATTTCTATTCCTGGATCCTGTTTTTTTCGTTTTATTATGCTGCTGTAAGAAGATGAGCACAAAAAGCTTTATTTGCAAAAGGGATATGAGGATGCTAATATTACTTGTTGTTGGCAAGTCCACCAATTCATGAGGCACTTGGCAAGGATGACTTTCACTGAGAAAATATTTCTGAAATGAAGGTGCTGAGCCACGAAGATGCTCAGAGGGCTGGAGCGCCTCTGCTATGAGGACAGGCTGAGAGAGTTGGGGCTCTTCAGCCTGGAGAAGAGAAGGCTTTGAGGAGACCTTATAGTGGCTTTCCAGTACCTGAAGGGAACCTACAGGAAGGCTGGGGAGGGACTATTGACAAGGTCTAGTAATGTCAGGACGAGGGGGAATGGGTTTAAGCTGGAGGAGGGGAGATTTAGACTGGATGTTAGGAGGGAGTTCTTTACAGTGAGGGTGGTAAGACACTGGAACAGGTTGCCCAGGGAGGGTGTGGATGCTTCCTCCCTGGAGGTGTTTCAGGCCAGGCTGGATGAGGCCTTCAGCAATCTGCTCTAGTGGGAGGTCTCCCTGCCTATGGCAGGGGGTTGGAGCTGGATGATCCTTGAGGTCCCTTTCAACCTAAATCATTCTGTGATGCTATGATTCTATGATTCAGAAGTTTCCTTTCAGATATTCAGATCAAGTCGGAAATTTTGGCTCTAAATTCTTTCAAGAAGAATGACACATTCAGCCCTTTCCATGAACACTGCTAACACATAAATGTGAGTTTAAACAAGCTTTAGCAGTGACAATAAGAGAAGATTTTAGCTGATCTGTTGTGTCCTCAGCATGGTTAAAAATGAACAAAGAATATTAATTTAGGAACAACATTGTTTTCAAGGCACAGTATATGAATCACAAATGAACTGTGATACTATTAAGGGGCACCGTTCCATGTAATCAAATTATTCTTGACCTTTCCATTTCTTTACAAGAATATCAACTAAGTATAACAGACTCTTGGGGAAATGATAACATCTGTTCAACTATAAGGCTTTTGCAAAGTCATTTCCCTCCTTTAGTACTTTAGCAATTATTGAAGTTTTCAGCTAGGTTAATTCCTAGGACAATTAACCCAAGTTAGCTTATGTATTTAGAAAACATTAATGAGAGAGGTAAAGTCCTCTTTTTTATGATGGTATCAGATACAACTCATACAGGATACACTTTTTCCCCCTATTTAAGAACTGCAAATAGTTTATGGTTCCACAGACTTTACATATTATTTAAGGAATTAAAATCACTAATTCCTATGTGGGCAAGACACTGCAGGTCATTCCTCTAAAAGACCTCCCTCAAACTTTCTTTGATTTAGTGCCAAATTTAGTACTGTGTAGGCACTCCCACAGAAACATTGGTTTGGGCTGTATAGGACCGACCTTGTCCCTGGCATTCAAAGCCAGGCTCAGCTTTGCTCAATTCTGTGGTATTTCACCTGACTCTCTTCAGAAATGCAGCACCTCTGACCATCTGTCTCCTTGTTTCTATCTATGTCAACATTTTGGGAAAGCTGAAGGCTTTCTGCAAGCAGCAGAAATATGTAGGCATATGTGAAGAGAGTATCCAACTGCTACCCAAACAATTATCTTTAAGGCTCAGCAAAGTCCACACAGAGGAAGCTCTTCACAAGGATGGTGATTTGCCATTGGAATGGGCTGCCCAGGGAGGTGGTGGAGTCACCGTCCCTGGAGGTGTTCAGGAAAAGACTGGATGAGGCACTTAGTGCCATGGTCTAGTTGACTGGATAGGGCTGGGTGCTAGGTTGGACTGGATGATCTCGGAGGTCTCTCCCAACCTGGTTGATTCTATTCTATTCTATTCTACCATCAGACAGGAGAAGTGTGCACTGCTGTCATACTCATGGAGAAGCTATGGATTCATACCTGCAGCTGAGGCTAACAACCTGTGGATACAGCCCTGAACCCCCTGCACATCCCCACACACTGATGCCACATCATTCCCACCTGTTTATTAGTCGTTGCTAAATTCTGATCGACTTCCAGCAGTTCTGCATCCCTCCGTTCCACCTCAAAAGCCTGAAGCAAGGTTCTTGTTCTTATCTTCGGCCAAGCCAAGCTGCTGTCCACCTGAGAGAAGCAGCAATGCATCTCTTGTCTCAGTTTAAGCAGTTCCTCTTCTGAGAGTGAGAGGGGTAAACTTAGAAGCTGCCTGTTAAAAAAATGAAAGCCATGTGTTGTTCAGTGTTATAGGCAATTTTACATAAAATCTGAGAGCCACACACATGGCAAAGCCACAAACTTCCCATGGCAATGATCATCCTCTCTTGTCTTACTCATACTTCAGTTAACGATTCCACACAGCTGCTCAGCATGTTCAAAAGATCCTGGAAGATACTTTCAATTCTGCATACAGAACTTCCTGGACAGTAAAACTTAATTTGCAAAAGGGAACAGTCTCTGAATATTAAAAAACAAACAAACAAACAAACAAACAAAAACAATACACAATTTTTAGCACTCTCCTATGCACACAATCCTCTCACCTCTTCAGGCAATACAAGCCCTGAACTAGGGGCTGAAATAGAGCTAAAAGCTTCCTCTGAATTCTCACTGTGCTGTTTCCCAGTACTTACCAGTCACAGCTACTGAGAGGGGAAAAAAATAAACTAAACTAAACTCCTGTATCTCTTTAGAATACACTCATATATGTAAGCTCTCCCACCAGCAAGTCACAAGGGTTCCATCTCCTTTGGAAAAAAGCTTTCAGCAGTCCGAACAACGCAGAATCTCTTTCAGCAGCAGTTTGAATCACTCAAAGTCCCTGTTCTGTAAAAGGAAGGTTTTCAACAGAGAAGTCTGGGGAACTGATCCTTAGGTCAAGTTGAAGTTGACTTAACAATGAAGCATGTCAAAACCTGAATTCATCTTCCAGCTGTGACTAACTTTACACTACATTTGTCACCTTCCTTGTGACTATTGCCTTAAATTAATAAAAATTAGCATAACTTTTTTGGTTAGCAAATTTTCTCTGCTTCCTAAAGAATGCATTTGTATCTAAAGCATGAACAGCAAGGTTTTTAAAAAGTAGTTTTCTTTTAAAACTGTATTAATTGTATATTCTATTGGACTGATGCTTTTATTCAGTATGTCACAGGCATGTATTATCTCAGCATTTCACTAAAATATTTGACTTGAAAAGTCTTTATTTCTGGTTACTGAATCAATGCAGTACAGCTGAATCATAAATTAAATCATTTCTAATGGATGAGGGACAATTAGAAATTAGAGAATAAGAGACTTTGATTGGATGTTAGGAAAAAGTTCATTACCATGAGGGTGCAGGAACACTGCAACAGATTGCCCAGGGAGGTAGTTGAAGCCCTACCCCTGCATATATTCAAGGTGAGGCTTGACACGACTCTGAGCAACCTGCTCAGAGGATGTCCCTGCTCCTGCACTAGATGACCTTTGAAAGGTCCCTTCCAACCCAAACCATTCTATGATTCTGTGATATATAGACAGATAGATAGATATAAAGCAGTAAATCACAGTGTTGTTTCACTCATGTTTTAAAAGGCCATTAAGCATTAATGATCTTCATCAATACTGTAGACTAACTCATGATCTCTTTGATAAGCAACAAAAATGAAAAGCTATCGTTCAAAATAATTACTGGTGAAAACTAGATAGAATATGAGATCATAAATAGGGGAGATGGCATCTGTCAGTAAAATATCAAAACTGACAGTGGACTGAACATAAAACCAGTGACAGATTTCAAAAGGCTTTTGATAGAACAGTTGTGAAAATGCTGCCTTTAGGGGGTATATTTTCCAGTGGTTTACTGGAAAAAACACCCAAACAGTTTACTGTTGCTGTAAATAAAGATAGCATTTAACAAATATGCCAGGAGAGCCTGCAGGCAGGAACATAATTATGGACCTTAAGGTAGAAACAAGAACACTATCTGGGTCATACAATCTACACTGCTGTTTGTGTAGGTCTGCTCCAGCACCATAAACAAAGAGACGAGACAAGCTAGAAAATACATTGGAATGGATTAGAGAAAAGTATTTAAAATGCTAAAAAACCCAGAAAGGTCTTGACATGAGAACAAAACCAAGACAGATGGATTATTTGTTTTTCTTCAGCAAAGCAAACATGCAATGAGCAACATTTCTTCTATTTGTTTTATCAGGTTGGACACTGCAGCAGGCAAACTAACAAAGATGCTGTCTGGACAAAAGTGCTTGTGCAAATCTGTTTTGCTTTAGAAAACAGGGGTGAGGAGAAACCTTAACTAATGCTTGCTCTTTTTTTTTCTCCTTTCCTCTGTTGAATTTCTCATGCCCAGCACTTCTGGTCCAGGGGCAGAAAGTCTATTTGCAATAGCTAAGAAAAGGGTGGAAAGATACTTGCATGAATACTGATTGTTCCCAGCTCCTTAATTTTTTTTGTTCCAAAAGGCTCATTTCCAGTTCTTGGCTCAGCTTCTGCCTTGTGAGCTGAAGCAGCTCTTCAGCGGCTGTGCTCTTATCATGCTCTTCCCTTTCAAGCTGTTCATGTTTAACGACCATCTCTTTTTTCTGCTCCTCCACAGCTTCCAGCAGGAACATCTTTGGCACACTGAGCTTTACCAGTTCTTGCACAAATATCCCATACTGAACACGTTTAAGCTCTTCAACGGTTTTGCCTGTTAGACTAAACAGAAGCTCTTTCAGTTCTTCACTGGCCTCAAAGTCAAGCTTTTCATTAAGTTCTTCAAATTCAATAACTTGATTGCTCAGAAGACTTTTCCAGTGTCTCAGGTAGTGAGTAACCTCCTTAGTGGTTCTGAAGGGGTCTCGAAGTGACAGCTGCTCCTTCTGATGCTCTTTCTGCTGATTCATTTGCCAAAAGAAGAAACAAGGTTAAAAGAAGGAACATCTCAAATTCTAGCTCTTTAAATATGCATATCATAGTAAAGCAAAGTTTCATACTTTCATTTCTTGGTGCTCTTGAAACCACTTCTCAGTGTCCAGAGATTTTCCTAACCCTCAACATGATGACTTTGTGTGCATCAGATTATAGGGCTAACAGAGGCCTGTGATAATTTGTACTGTTGCCAGATAGCAGGGCTAACACCTATACTAATGCATGATCTTGTGGTTTGACATAATCCTACCTGGCTGAATTTGGTAGCATTTCACAAGTGAACAAATATGAAGGAAATAAAAAAGGAGGGAGATAAAAAAAGAGGTTGATTTTTAAAAACTTTATTTTCACCATCTTATAGCATGCAGCAATTTCACTGCAAAGCTAAGACAAAGCTACCTATACTGAAGAGTAAACACAACAAATCAGGCCTCCATTCATATAGTTTCCATTTCTCCTTCTACTTACACCTGTAAAGAGCAGAAAGCAATGAAACACATATCCTGCAGAAGGCAAAATTAATTTCAGCTAAATCTGGTCACTTGAAGAAGTATGGCCTAAGCCAAGACAAAAGCTTTTTCTACATCCTTTAGGCAGACAAAGATAAGGACCTTTGGATAATAATTCTCATTTATTTCAGACCACTTGCAAGTCATCTTCCACTATGAGACCATTTAGATCTCTTGGAGTTAGCCTTGTTTTGCAGGTGGCTGAGTTATACATAACACGAATCCCACCACAAGCAGCCACAGGTCCAGCATATTTTAAACCGTTTTATTTTGCAGCTGAATTTTCACTATGATGTAGTCATCCAAGTCACACACTGCCAGAAAACCACAACTGTCACAAATCTATGTCACATATCCATGTCACATCTCTCATCAACCCCAGAACCTCAGCTGGGTTTTACCTGTTAGCACAGACTCACAGAGGCTTGGCATAAGCCTCCTGGATAGGCCAGATTAAGCAGAGGAGCTTCACAAGTTACTCCAGTTATGCTACTTTCTTGCAGGTTCTTCTAAAAGCTATTAATTACTGCATACCTAATACAGAACATGATGCTATGTAGCAAACAACTGACAGTTATTTTCATCTGTGTCCCTGATAATTCTGACCTGTCCTAAGAACCACACTTTATTTTTTCAAGTCATTCTATTTTTAATTCATGTGAAAAGAAATAGACTGAAAATAATTACCTGTTCTACCATTTCCTTCCTTCGCTTGGTAACGAGTTTCTGGCGAAGCTTTTGCTTTTCTTGCTTTAAATCATGATCGAATTTCTGTTTAACAGAATTAATTTCAGCCTCAGCTTGGTCCAGAAGCACTCCCAAATGACTTTCAGGTAGATGACCTGCTCTGTAATAAGAGTGTTTGAAACCTGTTAGTCCAAATTCTGAAGAGTTCAAGGGTATCTGAGGCAATTACTTCCATAACAAGGCTCAAAAAAGTAGACACACAGAATCATCTTTGCTTCTTTAGCAGTGATACTTCAGGGGCTGTCAAACAAGTGGGCAACAGAATCTCAGAGATAAGAATTGAGGCAGATTGTGATGGAATAGTGGGGGAAGAGGGAAGGGAGGGAAGGAGGAAGGGACTGAGGAAGGAAAGTGGAAAGGAATGAATATGGAAGGAAGGAATTGGGAAGGAATCAAGGAAGGAACTTGGAATTTGAGAAGGAATTAAAGAAGGATGGAACTTGGAAGGAGGGAGGAAGGGAGGAAGGGAAAAATCAAAATCAAATACACATCAGCCAGCAATGTAAGTGACATTCAAATGAGACATTTCAAACCTTATATATTATTCATAGTATTTGCATTTTTCATTTAATGCCCCTGCAATGCAATTCTAGATGTCTTTTATAACTCAGTTTCCTCATTAGAAACAATTTTCTCTTTAAAGGATGTAATCTTAATCAAGTAACAACTATTAGAAATTATTTTGAAGATACAAAGCAATTATGCCCATGAGTTCTGTTCAGGTTTACTGTTACATTTACACTATCTTGAAAATTATAATGATTTAAAATTGAGAGTGAAATACAGTAATTTAAAGAGAGCAATTTCTCAGTCTGAAGCACACTGGGCTTGCAAATGGACGTTTCACACCATGCTCTACCTTCAAGTGTCAGAATAAGCAAGACCTCAACCTCTACAAACTCAATTTGTATTTAAAAAACTATTTGCTATTATAGTTACACCAGAAATTCCTGAAATCTCTCCCAGACTACAGAAGAACAGTAGAACACCTTCATTCAGACCAGGCTGTTGGACATTTGTGAGTTCTAATTTCCAATATTAAACACAGCAGACTTCCAATATTGTGGGCTGAAAAGGTCAATATGGAAGTTTGAGTAGGAAGCACCAACTCCTGACCTGAACTTGGATGTTGTTCAAATACCTTCTGGCTTATTTTTCAAAAGGCATGAACATTACACACAGAGCCTGGGTGGAGATGATCCAGGGCTTCCAAGTCCTTGTTCCAGAGATACCCATGCCAATTAATAAACTAGAGTGACAGCTAAATGTTGCAAGGCTTTCCCCAGAAAAGACAGTCTCTTGTTCTGCTTTTTTAGGATTTGCTGAGACTCTAACAGCTCAATTCCAAAAAAAATCCTCAAGATAAAAGCTTCAAGAAATAAATCAGAAGATTATGGCTTATTTAAGCCACTGCACTGTAACCATGGTGGCCAGAACCCATGATTCACAACTTAAGCATCCATAAGTTTCCAGCCAAGCCATGAAATACCACCCCCTATATAACGAATGCACTGGATAAACTCAGATTTGCTTTATCACACAGTTATGGAAAGCAGACAAAGGCTTCCTTTCCAAAGCTTTTCCAATCTCTATCTATTGTATTTCTTTAAACTTCTATAAAGAGTATTAAAATACCTCTCAGCATCTTGAGAGCAATCCACCAAGTATCATTCTTGGATCTTTTGGCCAAGTCACTTTTGTCTTGAAAGCAATTAATGTTAAATTTCAGCATCATGTTACAAACAACCACCCAACAGCACCAAATTTCCCACCCACATTTGGTAATTCTGTCTTGCCCTCCTTTTTGATCAAACTCAAGGAAGAAGATTAGTAAGATATTATTTTTTAACACCTTTGTCCTGTCTTGTACTGAGGAAACAAACGCAAGCTTGCTGCAGCTACATCCAACTAAAATCCCTGTCCAGAGCAAGGAAAAGAGGCAGCAATAGAGAAAGATAGATGTGTTGAACGATCCAGTAAATGAAAGATGGAGAAAAAGCCATGCAAGGTAAAATGACTGGAAGATGCTATACACTCACCTATTTCTAGGAGGAAAAAAAATGTTTTAAAGTCTACATTATTTCATTAGAGATTGTTGATTTGTTCAGAGATTTCCACAGGTCAAACTAAAGGTGATGTAGTATTGTAAAACCTGATTATAGCTTTGGAATCTACTTATTTAGAACTTCCAGATAACAAAAATAATGAGCAAAACACCTACCAGCACAAAAGTCTATTAGAGTTTATGTGGCAACTTACTAACATTAATCAGTAATACAGCAGTTCCTAGAAGGCTCAATCCTGGCAAGAGACTCTCATTTCTGCTTTAGTATAAATACAGTGTAAAAATAATTACAGTATTAGAATTGAAAGATGTTCTGTTCCCAAAGGATTCTGATTTGAAACACAAAATACAAAGAAAGGAGAAAGATAATGAGACAATGTAGAGTGTATGATAAACTGCTTGGTCTCAGCATAGCAGACATCTCATCACTGAAGAAATATGCAGGCACATGTTTAATGTCTTTGAACAAGGTGAATTTTAATGAAGGAGAATACTGCAGTAAAGACAAGGATATTTACTGGGAGATCCTCCCAAAGGTGGTGTGCCATGGAAGGAACACTGATGAAGTGTGTGGCCATCATCAGCAGTATCAGAGCTTAATCAGAGGCAGACCCTGACTTCTCCACACTCACTGAAAGCCAACAAAATTAGGAGAAAATACAAAGCAAGAGCACTAAAAGTAATAAGTAGTGGTTGGCATTTAATGCTATGGTTGACTATCTAAGTGATGCTGGGAAAATCGTTTTATGAAAACTAAAGCGGCTTGGGAGCATCACAAAAATAAACAAGGGGGATGAAGCAGAAAAGTTGCAGCAGCCTGGATGTACACAGAGAGGCTACATCTCTTGCAAGGCAATGCCCATATTGCTCTGATCCAGCTAGTTCTGGATTTCATCTGCTGAGCTGGCTGGCATCTTGCTGGTGTGCACATCAAAATTCAGGTAAATAATTTAGAGCAATAAATGTTCTACATAACAAAGGGACACAAGCATAAAAAGTTTTAAGAGATTATTACAAAACTTTATACCAATTTGTTACTGCTGGAGGCATTCAGTTTCCAATACCAACTTACTGAAAGGTCCTGCAGGACTACTCAGAAAATTACTTTGCTTATAACAAGATCCATATAAATTAAGAATATTCAGAAGAGTAAGTAAGAAATCAATAGGAGATGTTTTGCTTGGAACATTTACGTCAAAGATAATCAATTGCCTACTTTAAAAACACAGTTCACAAGAAATGCTTGAGGTCTTCTACAAATTAAAATTTTGAGAGAAACTTATAAAGGCATTTGAGTTGGTATTGAGTTGGTACCTAACAAGTCAGCAGAATGGGATTCAGTTTTTAGGAAAAGAAAGAATGTGAATGACCAAAATGACCAAAAGAACAAAGCATCATGCCACAGCAGTTCAAAACATTGAGAACCTCATGCCTCTAAGGATAGCCAAAACAACCCATGATACACACTGCCTCAAATACCACCCCCATGGCCACTTATTCTTTAAGGGAAAACACAAAAAGCCTAGGTAGACATAGGTTCATAAAATGGTTTGGCTGGGAAGGGACATGATCATCTAGTTCCAACTCCCCAGAGATGGGGAGGGACACCTTCCACTAGACCAAGCCTCATTCAGCTTGGCCTTGAGGCCCACAGAAGAGGCATCCACAACCTCCCTGGGCAACGTGTTCTAGTGTCTCACCACACTCATTGTAAAGAATTTCTTCCTAACATCCAGTCTAAACATCTTCCAGCTTCAATCCATTCCTTCTTGTCCTATCCACAAAGGATAGAATCATAGAATCACAGAATGGTTTAGGTTGGAAGGGACCTCAAGGATCATCCAGCTCCAACCCCCTGCCATAGGCAGGGACACCTCCTACTAGAGCAGGACTAGATAGGACAAGTCTGTAAAGAAGAGACTGTAAAAAGTCTCTTCCCAGCTTTCTTGTGGGTCAGTTTCAGGTACTGGAAGGTCACTATAGAGATTACTTTAAAACTCACTTTCATGTCTTTTGGCACTGTAGTCCACGCACCTGATTTCCAAAGGCACTGAATACCCTGAGCCAGTCCTGACAAATGGGACATTTTATTTAAATACCATCTTTAGGAAGCCCAGCTTGAAAACTGCCTGCTCTATTTAATTTATTTAAATTCACAGCCCTCCTTAAAATGGGTTTGGTTTTATTTTGCTTTTTATAACTTTCATTTGTGGCCACACAGAATCTTTTTCTTTTTTTTCTGTTAATTTGAAACTGCCTTGCTATCTGATCAACTTTAAACATCCTATTAAGCTCCATTTTACAAAGACTTCTTCCTTCATGATTTATCTGCTGGTTTATGTATCCCTGAATCTCTTTATCTGTGGTAAATCTAATCTACATCAGTTCTCAATTTCTCTTCTCCCTGTAAACAGTTCTGCATTTTAAAACTGCATTTGTAACAGTAAGTTCAGGGCAGGCTAATAAGCTGGACACAATGGATTAAGACAGACTTGTACCTATATTTAGACAAGCAGATTCAACACTAAAATGAAAAATAGAATAATGTGGATACAATTACCAGCCATTCAGACCAGAATTTTCTTGCTGCTCAAGTTAGAATGCTCCAATTTTAGAATATTCTTCAAATCACTTTACAATGAGAAACTGAAATACAAGCCTGTTTCTCCAACATCTGACTGAAAGTCTTACTGCCTGGATGTTAACCAAAAAAGTCATCAGTCAAAACAAATTTCTTAAAATTAATTTAAATGATAACATTATTATGCACCTTTCCTGCTAGGTAACACAGATGAGAAGACTTCTGAATATGATTCTATTGTCTTTGAGATGATACAGGCAAATGGTTGTCAAGAATACAATTGAGATATTTACCTTTCTGTCTTAGTAATAAGACTTGTTATCTGGGTTGCTGCTGCATTTATAAGAGCAGAGGACTGAGAATATCTTAATTGTATCTTACTTATAAGATACTCTCTGTAAGCAAATCTTCTGTTCAGATGATATTTAGTGCTAGCTTGCAAAAAATCCATTAGCTCTTCAATGTCTCCCTAAAGGAAAGAATGCAAACAAATATATTTTATTACATGTGCTGTTAACTTCAGCTAACACCTGTGGGTATCAGACCAGATTTGTTAATTAACAGAGCAAAGTTAAAAGTTCTTACAAGTGAAAACCAGTAAATTAGTATCAACTTAACTTCAATCAACATGTCAAACTGTTATTGTTATTTCAACAATACAGAGTCTGAGTACCTCATGGGCACCACCTAAGAGTCCTGATTTAACAGGTCATTTAATTAGGTACCCAAAACTAACGAGGCACTCAACCCCATCAGTTTCAGTAGAACTGTTCTTGCTTCAAGCTACCCAGTCATGGTTAACAAAAGCCAGCACTAAGCACTTGATGTTGTGGCAAATACATCTAACTCCTTGCTGTAGGAAAAGGCTGTGTGTATTCATTACCACACAACTGTGTAGATGTCTAGATGTGCATAATGATGGCATTAGACTTTTAAAAACTATTCCTATGAAAATTAGCTAACATATGGATAATTTCCTTTAGAGTTCTATGAGTGAAGATTATTTCCTGAAATGTTTTCCAAGAGTTAGCACATATTCTGTCATTAGGTCAGGAACGGAGTTATTATCCGCTTACCTGTACTTTAGAGTAATCTTCCATTAATGTCTTAGTTGCTTCCAACTTCAGATCCCCTTTGGAAGCAGCATTTGTTATCTGTGTAAAAAAGATATTATGGAGCTCTTTCCTCTGGCTAACAGCCAGCTGTCTGTAAGCTTTTGCAAAATATTCCTCCTGCTTTACCAGAAGGAACCTCTTCAGGTGGTCCTGCTCCAGACTGTGAAATCTATCCAGAAGACTTCTGTATTCTACAGCAGGCTGCAGAAAAGAGAGAAAGAAACACATCTGAAGTGCTAGTCAGTATTTAACAGATTTTCAAGTATCAGTGGTACCACCTTACATGTTTTACATATACTCTGATTGCCGTCATTTCAGGTTTGAATGGAGGCCGATAATAAATGTACACTCTCCACGGTTTTCATCTGCTTTTTTTAATGACAGGGGTTGTACAGCCATCAATCTCTAATCCAGATAACATTTCCAAGGTATGACAAAGTATTTTTAGGATTTAAAAGAACTATTTAAGAGAAATTATACAAAACTGCATGATATTCAACACCAAGACTATATATGAAATTAATTTCTTAGGTTTCATCAATCCTGAAATCCTATTAAAATTGAGGAGACTCACAAAAGTCAGAACAACAAAATAACAATAAGCACACACTTAAAGAAAAACACAATAAAAAAATAGAAAAAATAGTCTACTACAAATCTCTAGAAGTTCTTATTTACCTATTGGCTTCTACAAACTAATCCAAAAGCATGAAATTAGAATTACAGCAAAGGAGTAGAATTAAATGGCAATTCATTTAAAAGCTTCTTTGCAAGAAATACTTTCTCATAGTTCTCCATTAAGATGTATTCATAGTTTAAAGCTCAGAAGGCAGAAATTCATTAGAAAATCAAATCATACACGGCCCACAGAGCAATGAGTATTTCTTATGCCAGCAGAGCTACATAAGAGTAGTTATGTCGGTCTTGTTCTAAATTTCTTATTTATCTGGGGAGAACGCTCTCTGCACTGAGTGCCCACACACTCCTCACTCTTCATTCCCAAGAAATACACTGCAGACAGCAAATAATTAACCAAAAGGCAGGGAATGTACATTGTGTGCTTCAGCTGAGTAGGGGAGGAGGTTATTGCTCTAGCTGATTTTGACTGCTGTCTCTTGGATATCAGCTGCCGGGCACACAAGTGTGGGCCACCCCTAGTGCTCCAGCATGTCCTTTTGAACCAGGTTCCACGGCAAGTACTAAAGCAGGTCCTTTCACAGGCAGCAAGTGAACAGCAAGACATTAGCACAGGATGAATGGATCACAACAAGTACTGCATTGGCCTTAATTCTTCCTACCATTCAGAATTTCCAATACCAACCAGACTGAATCAATACCAACATCTTTTGTGCAAAGAAAAGCTGTTTTGCTGACAGCATATTTAGTGCAAGTTCACCTACTGAGTTTCAGTCAGGCCTCTCTCTACACAAAGGCAAGAATTATCTCAGAGAGAGATCTTTTGAAGTGCTACGTGTCTAGTTCAGGCTCTCTCTATAAACAACAGGAGAAAGATTTCTGTAAAGTGCAATTCACATCATCCTTAAAACGATGTCCACAAACACCCCTTCCTTGCCATGACTTTTTATCACCTCGAGCTCAGAATGTTCGTATCCTAGACATGTGAAAGCTCCCTAGAGTCCCAATTTAAAATTCATCTGGAAATTCAACTGGCTCAGTAGCCTTCAGCCATCAACTTTCCAAAAAACAACAGCCTGATTAGAAACTAAAGTCCTTATTGGGAGCCTCCACATACTGTAGTACCTCTGACGGGTCATGCTCAGCAAAAAACACTTTTGTCAAAACTTCAATCATGCATTGACCTAATAGTCTTTAACAGCTATATGTATATGACATGCAAATAAAAATGGAGGCAAAACATTTGCACAAGCCCATGTAAAGGATCACACTGGTCTAAAGGATTATATTCCCAACATGACTTCTCTTCTCGACAATCAAACAGAGACAGCTGGAAACTCAGCAGCACCACATTCAACACCCAGAGAAAAGCAAAACTCCCCTGGTAAGGAACAAACTACACTAGTTATTCCCACTGAGTCAGCCTCTTAATGCAGTTAACAAATCTTAACCCTCTTAGACAAGCATGAATCACTAACTTGGGTGTTACCATTTTAAGATTAGAGGGTGAAATACTCAAAATGTAATGGAATCGTCTCCGAACACGTGAAGTAAAACATTCAGTATACTACTCAATGTGACAGAGATAGACAACATATTCAATAGATACACTGAAGTAAACATTCAGTATACTACTCAATATGACAGAGATAGACAATATATTCAATAGATACACTGAAGTAAACATTCAATATACTTGAAAAAAGACATGGAAGACTGGAGCATAATTTTGTACATGGGACACTGGAGTGATGAGCCATTCAATAGATACACTGAAGTAAACATTCAATATACTTGAAAAAAGACATGGAAGACTGGAGCATAATTTTGTACATGGGACACTGGAGTGATGAGCCAGGCTTTTGCTTCCAGCTAGTGATCACCTATCAAATCCTGGGTAATGGTACTTAGAGAGATCTTTGAATGGAAGTGACACACATAAGTAACAAGCTTTTACTTAAAGGGAGACTCCAAACTTGTAATGTATCATGCCTCTGCCTTAAATAATTTATCTCACTATTATCCAGAGGCTGTTTACAAGAGAAGTCCACTCCCTGCTCTGCTTAGACTATAGATTGCTTTGCTTGCCTTCACATAGTTTAGAGAAAATCAGCCTTTGGCTGTGCCTATATTCCGGTTCTCTTGAAAATAAGAATATTAATACTGGAGGCTTTTTACCAAGATTGTAAGGTTTACAATACAGAAAGTTTGGTCTGCTTTGAACGTGCAAAATACTTTACACAGTGTCTGACTGGAGTTCTTCAAAACCACTGCAGAAAAAACAGTAAATAAAAATCCAGCACTTTGCAAAGTTTAAGTGATTGTAAAGAAAATCAGAGTAATAACAATCAGGTGTCACAGAGCCTCTTCAGATAAACTCGTTTTCTGGCCAAGTAAAACAGTTTCTTAATAACAACTACCCCCAAATAAGACATCTGAATTTCCTAACACATTATGACATACAATCTCTCTTAAAGAATCACAGAATGCTTTGGGTTGGAAGTTGAGTTTTAAAGGTCATTTTATTCAACCCCCCTGCAGTCTTCAACTAGATGAGGTTATACAGAGCCCCTCCAATCTGACCTTGAATAGTCCCAGGGATGCAGCTATCGCCACCTCTCTGGGAAATCTGTCCTGTGTTTCACCGCTCTAAGTGTCAAACACTTCTTCCTTCTATCTAGTCTAACTTCCCTCTCTTTCAGTTTAAAACCACCATCCCGTGTCCCGTCACAATAGGCCCTTCTAAAAAGTTTGTTTCTATCATTCTTACAGGCCCTCTTTAAGTACTGAAAGGATGCAATGAGGTCTTCCCAGAGCCTTCTCTTCTCCAGGCTGAACAACCGCAACACCCTCAGCCTGCCCTTCCAGATAAGTATTGTGGCCCCCCTCTGAATTTGATTGAACAAGTCCATGTCTCTCCTGTGCAGAGCTCTTTAGTCTTCTACAAGGATAATTCTGCCATTTTAATCTAAAAGAAAAAACATCAATGTAAAACCATGTATCAAGCAAAATATCTTTTGTATCACATTTACCTTTTCACTCATTTTCTTCATTAACTCTTCAGCCTCTTCATTTGCATGTCTTGCTTTTTGGTGTTGAGCCTCCATTTCTTTCCTAGTTTCCAGATTACACTCAGCTGTTAAAGCCACCATCTTCCTTTCATACTCCTCTTGAATCTCTTTCTCCATTGCAAGAAATTGAATCTTGAACATTGAACTCATCCTCTTCTCCACATGAGGAAAGAGGCTGTGACTTAAAACCATGTTCTTCATCAACATAGCAATCACTTCCTTGCATATCTGTGTCCGATATGCCTCCAGATCAGCATCTGCCCGCGTCAGGCTGGCAACCTGCAAGCTGCAGAAGAGCAATCAGGACTGTTTTGAAATCACAGATTACAGACAATCTCTGTCAGAAACTCATTCAATAATGGATAACTGGATGGCAGTCAGAGAAGTGCAGGGATATCACAGCACATGAGTTTACTGATCGTGACAGTAATCCTTTATGAAAAAGCAGGGCAAGCCAACTTGTACTACAGCAACTTTAATGAAGTATGGCCATTCTTGCACTTCCACTGTAGACAGGAAAAGTTAAACAAACAAAGCAAAATCACAGACTAAGAGAATCACAAAAATCAACCAGGTTGGAAGAGACCTCCAAGATCATCCAGTCCAACCTATCGCCCAGCCCTGTCCAGTCAACTAGACCATGGCACTAAGTGCCTCATCCAGGCTTTTGTTGAACACCTCCAGGGACAGTGACTCCACCATCCCTCTGGGCAGCCCATTCCAACGGCAAATCACTCTCCCTGTGAAGAACTTTCTCCTAATATCCAGTCCATATCTCCCCTGGCACAACTTGAGAGTGTGTCCCCTTGTTCTGCTGCTAGTTCTCTGGGAGAAGAGACCAACCCCCAGCTGGCTACGACCTACTATGAAAGTTCTAGAAAAGCAATTAAAACACAAGACTTTTTCACAAAATGCAATAACTTACAAAATTGTTCAAGTTTCAGATTTTGCCCACATTTTGAATCCTTATGGCTTTGAACATCAGGCCTAGTTATCTCCAGCAGGATTACAATCACTTCTCAAATGACCTTGGTCACCTTTCCTCTTTAGAACACTGTCTCAAATGAGATACAGTATTTAAACAGGGAAGCTCACTGCTGCTTAGAAAAGGTTAGAAAGAGGATACTCTTTCTTACCAAAAAAACCCAAACTAAACCAAAATAAAATCAGAGAAAAATAATTAGTTAACACATGGCAAAATAATAATAATAAACCCCACAGCTCTTTTTTTTTCCCTACACCTAATACATTTGTCTGTGCTCATCTTCAAATATGACACATTGTGCCATACCTAAAGTGAAATATGGAGATGGATGGTGGTGGTCTTTGGTAGTCCGTGAAGCAGCATGGAGAATGTTGTTTTATACACTCCAGCATGCTGTGTTTTGAAATCTTGGAGGGAATAGAAAAGCACAAGTTTTATTCTTTAATTCTTAATGAAAATATATTTAACGAAGCCATGAAACGTGAAAGCTGTAAACTATAATAAAGTTGTCAGTCAGGCTATCTATAACCTTCTTTGTTTCTCAACCTGTCATCTTGATTTAGAATAAGAGGTTGTTCTTGCCATTTCTGCAAGTGTTTGGAACTGAGATAAAGGAAGGAAGGAGTTGTTAGGGGAAGAAGTAGTAGTTTGGTTGTGACCTGCAAGCCTTTGCATTAACAGATGTGACTTGGATTCATTTCTATTTTTCATGACTGCTGTACTGGTGCTTCCTTGTGAGATACACATCAAGGGAACAGCCTAGCCTATACTTGGTCACTTCAGAAATCTTGTGTACAAAGAAATCCTCATTTATTTTCAGCTGAACATCCCTTGCAACAGCTCCCTCAGTCCCTCTAACACAGGTACCAATGCTCTGCCTGGGACTCATGGCCTGGATTTACCTTTTTTTCCTAGCTAAGCTGTATTACTTCATATTCCAACAGCAGGGTTTCATACTCCAAGCCCTGTCACCATGGCAGCTGATTATTCCTTATCTATGGCCAGAGCTGTGAGCTGGAAGGATGCTGGGTTTAATGCAGCCCTTAGGCTTCTCTTACACACACTTTTTTCTTTCACTCGATTTCACCATTGCAGATTTAAGCTGAATTAAAGAAGGTTCAACCTGATCAGTTCCCTAAGATACAAAGAAAACTGTGATGCATTAGCACTGCATTCTACCAGAATCCAAGGCCACAAAGAGAACTATGGTACCAAATTAACTACTTCTCATGATCATGATGTCAAACACAGGAGGAGCAGTAGATGTAGTTCACCTGATGCTCATGTGGCAGCAAGTGAGGCTGTTAAAATATCTAGAGTATTTAATCTGCAACTCTTAGTCTCCATTCTCCTGAAAACACCTCTAAAGAAGGCAATAAAGCAGAAGCAGAAAGTGAGCTGCTCCACCAATCCAAGGGTAGTAGCATAGCAAAAATAGTGATTACAAGCCACAGCTCTCCCAGGTCCCTGAAAGATAGCAGTCAGTCCATTACCTTTATCCAGTGGGAACTGAAGAAAGGTTGGGCCTGTTAGAATTTGAAATCTACCTTCCATGTGGTGCACTTTGCTTCTTGTCTGCCTTTTTTTTTACATAGCAGAGAGCAGGAAGAAGACAAGCTCATCCCATGCACCAGAAACCATGTTTCAAGCTCTTAACCCAATTGAGAGATTGAGGACAGCCTTAACAAGCTGCATCAATACAATGTGGAGTTTCAGACATCAGTCAGTAAAAACTGGAATCCTGCACATACAATAAATCAAGTGCCTTCAGACACAAGTTCAGGAGAAAAGCAATGCTTACTATCACATAGATTAACGGGCTGCCCGGGGAGGTGGTGGAGTCACCGTCCCTGAGGGTGTTCAGGAAAAGCCTGGATGAGGCACTTAGTGCCATGGTCTAGTTGACTGGATAGGGCTGGGCGATAGGTTGGAGTGGATGATCTTGGAGGTCTCTTCCAACCTGGCTGATTCTATTCTATTCTATTCTATTCTATTCTATTCTATTCTATTCTATTCTATTCTAAATGTGCAATGTTTTATGATATCTAGGGAAAAAAATCCCACCCTGACACTGCCTGCCTCCTGAAACTGAGGTAGTCAATTGCTTTAAATGCTCTGCACTCTGCTTGTTACTGCAATTCATGTTGAAAAGGTCTCAGATCTCTTCCTGCACATATTCAACATAACATAAACATGAAAGCCAATGAAGTACAGGTAGCAGATGGCAATCCACTGATGAAAAAGATCAAAGCTTCTGTTGGACAAAGCATGTGGAGAAAGGATGAGGACAGTACAGAAGGTTGGTGGTATAGAAAGGGGGCGGGGGGAGGAAAAGTGAACAGACAAGTAGAAAATAAAGCTGAAAATAGCAAGTGTAAAGAGTTTTCACTCACTTGAAAAGGAAGAGGATTTAAAGATAAGTCAGAGAAGATCTAGGAGGGGTGAATCCCAGACGCCAAACACAGAGAAGCAGAAAGAGTGCTTCAGCATCTGATGTCTTCCACAGACCTAATAAAAGAATGCAGGAAAGCAGCTAGTGTCAAAGAGAAACATCTGCATTTAATTAAAAAAAACCACACTGTGCTCTCCAAAAGCAAACCTCTCATTAACTACAAAATATTTGTGTCTTTACTATTCAAATTAGAGGCCTATAGAGGAAATTTTTGAACAGGAGAATAGAATAGCAGCTGAATGTAACAGTCCGAAAATGAACTAATGCCTTTCTGACATTTTAAAAATTAATTCAGAGTTCACAAAGATACTGTGACACAATCTTCTGAAGTCTAGAGAGGAGTGAAATATTAAGCAAACTGCCCTTCAGTGACACTTTCTCACCAAACCCAGAAAAGTTATTCAGTTTCAGAGACTCATCTCTCATCTGCAATTGGCAGCCAATTAGTAGCATACATATTACAACAGCATCCCAAGGGGACTGGAGCCCTGGGGTAGCAGTTTCTGCAAAAGCATTCCTATGTGATACACAGTGTCACCAAAAAGATGTCATTCAGGGTCATGGTTTGTGTCTGCACTGTCTCAGATGCCCTGCTGCAGCCATGACCCAGAGTACCACAGCACAGCAGCTGCATCAGCACCTGCTGGCGAGGAGAATGCAGCTGGGGATGGGCAGACACACAACTGCCCCCAGCCTAGTGGTACCCATTGCTACTGCCTGAGCCAGAGCACTACATCTCCTCCACTCATGGGCAAAATAGCAATGGATTAGCAGTAGGAAAGGGAAAAGGAGAACACAACTGAAGTGCTATGGCCCATGCCATACTTTTCACACTTTAGAGAAGTGAAGCGGGAGAGAGGTCAGACAGGGAGAATCATACAGCCAGGGCTGACTTTAGAGAAGCAAGTGAAGAAAGCCAATGCAAGTAAGAACAACATCAAAGGTCTTCAGTTGTAGAAGTTTCCTAAATCATCCATTTATTGAGGGGATGGTAATACAACATCAGTAAGTTAGGCTGTGTTTGTTTTCTTTCTTGTTTTGGTTATATTTTTGAAGCTTTTAACTGCTGTGCCCATGCAGACCCTGTGTGCAGTTTTGTATCCTGCTCCCCATAGTCTCTCCCTCCTTTCTACCCATCCCTGCTTCTCACACTCTCCTGCTGAGTCCAGTGACAACAGACACTGCAAACATTTGGGGATAAGGATTTATCCAGGCTGCAGTACAACCAGGTGCAAATTTTTGTAGAAGACCACAAATGTGCTGAAGTATAAACAGAGGTAACAACATGAGGTCTGAACAGCCACCAACAGCACTACTAACAGCACAGAATATTCAGCCCTCCTATGTCAGAGCAGGATACATTGCTTCCCCTGGTCTCTGCTTGCTGCCTGTCTCTGTTAGAGGAGGTCTGAAGATAGTCTGGGCTGCACTAGTAGCTTTACTGGCCTGTAGCCAGCTCTGACCTGAGTCGAGGTTCTCTGCTAGTTCTTGATATTGTTACACAGGACATCCAACCTGTGAGCTGACAGAGAATACAGGACACCTGGTCAGTAAACAAAATTGCTAAGGAAGGTATAGTGCTTCTAAGGATGCTTTCACACGGATGAGTCACAGCTGCAGTTTAGCTTTCCAGAAAAAGCCAAGATGCTGACAAAGCCAGAAATCAGATTCTTACAATAAACAGCCTAAAATTTTAAAAGAAAATTAAAACAACCCAAATATGAAAACCCTACAAGAGAGTAAATGATGAGTACATTGCACTGAGAGACCAGTGGCTCTTCAGGAAAAGAAATCATTACTGACAACCTGCCAAAAGTCTTAAGCACTAGATTTGGCAGTGGTTTCACTGTCAAATTCCTTTCCCTCTCCACAGCAACATAACAAACACTCTAGACCTGCTTCCAATGAAGTTATCCTGCATTTTACTACTGGTTTTAAAAACACTGACTTCAGCTTAGATGCCAGCAGAAGCATAAATTAATATTATGACTATATGCATTAATACAGACGATCAGAGGGCTGGAGCAGCTCCCCTGTGGGGACAGACTGAGAGAGTTTGGGCTGTTTAGCCTGGAGAAAAGAAGGCCCCAGGGAGACCTTATAGTGGCCTTCCAGTACCTGAAGAGGGCCTACAAGAAAGCCAAGAAGGGACTTTTTACAAGGGCTTGTATTGATAGGATGAGAGGGAATGGCTTGAAGCTTGAGGATGGAAGATTTAGAGTGGATACTAGGAAGAAATTCTTTCCGGTGAGGATGGTGAGACTCTGGAACAGCTTGGCTGGGGAGGTCATGAAGGTTAGATGAAACCTTGTGCAATCTGGTCTAGTGCAAGGTGTCCTTGCCCATGGCAGGTGAGTTGGAACTAGATGATTATTAAGGTCCCTTCCAAGCTAAACCACTTTATGAATCTACGAATGCCTGAGGAGCTTCCAACTTTGCTATGATCTACTCGTATCATTCTGATCTACTCAGACTTGGAGTATTCAGCTGACAGAAGCAATCGGAGATATCAATCTTCTTTCAAAATTACATGGCATAAAGCATCACTAACAGCTCTGCTCTCAAAAGCAGGCTGTTTTCTGGGTGAGATAAATTGTTCTGGGTAGACAGTAGAAACGATCCATGTAATTCTGAACATGATTTCTTCATAGCCAACATCAAAGAAAAAAATGTCATTTTTAGATAAAAAAGATACATTATTATTCATTACAAACGGTTGGTTTCCTTCAGTTCCACTGCCTTATGGACTCCTATCACCTATTTAGCATTTGAGTTTCTCTGATGGAAAAAAATGGACAGTTTAGATATTCATCAAGTGTATGACAGCATTTATAACACAGAACTACAAGGGCATGGTTTGGGCTTCATTGCATGGGATTATTATTTATTGCTGTATTCCTGCACTGTACACAATGCACAGAAAGTGAGCAATGAATACACCCTCTGTTTAAAGCTTCTACAATTTCAATTACTCTTTTTAAAAGTTATGAAATACAGAAATTGAGCACCTCAATTATTGGTTTTTTATGCTAACAATGCTATTTCTCACCATTTTCTAGGTAGGAATATTCAGGTCTAGCTGCTATGACAATGTGATCTTTTATTCTTGCTTTCCATTTGAGTTCAAGGTTAAAAAGAAACCACATTTGCTGCGGAGCAAATTAAATTGAAATGTACAGCAAGAAATTTACATTTAGAAAGAGAGAGTTACATTCTAATACAGTAGCAGATTGGTTTTGACTTTTCTGTCAAGGCTCTCTGGAGGCAGTTTGATCCTGTTCTCCAGAACACTGGCCTCAATGCTCTCTGCCATCAGAAGAAAGTCAGTGCAATGCACACACATTACTTAGTGATTTCCCAAAATAACTGGCAGTGTGTATTGTGTATCAGCTAGCAGACTCAGGTTCAGTTAGAGCTCTTCCACACTCGAGGAAGCCTAACTGCACAAAACGAAGACAAAAAGAAATGGCGTAGTAGTGGAAATCCATTTAAGGTAATTAAGTTGCCTTTAGCATATCCATATTGCCTGAGACTATGAGCCTGATCAAACTTAACACTAGACACAAACCTAAGATGCTTGACTCTCTTCATATTCTGTTTTAGGCCCACAAGTTTCTGGAACCTGATCTTCTAGTGCACATGTCAAATATTCAAATCACACAGATTCGCATTGGCATTCATTGCCAATGGGCCAGTATTCAGAAACACACACAGGAAGGAACCCACTGAGACTAAAAGCCCAGCTATTTTGCTGCATAATGTACACCAAGGATATGACTTATTAAGACAAAACCCACAATATGAGTAACTAAGAAGCTTCCTTATGAAATATTTAAGGTATATTTTGTTCTCCAGCCAATCCTCCTGACACTGCAAACTGTCTATACTCCAAAGATGTCCCTGTCCATAAATATTGAACACATGCTCCTAACGCATTTGCTTAACAATTTGGCACTGTCACTTTGCAAAAGGCATTAACTATTAACATAACTTCACACTGAAAAGAGGACAAAAAAAGACCTGTGGCTCTTACTCAGTTAAGTATTTTTTTCATTTGTGTCTGGACAAGAGAACAAAGCAGCAGAATGATGCCAACCATGTTTACTGTCACAGTGCAATTTAAAAAGAATCTATCAGTTACACTGAGCTGATAAGTATGCCACAGGAAGAAAGTGACACAGCTGCACTACAATGTGCAGGAGGATTATCAAACTAGAATACNAGTCCCAAGGAAGAATGGAGGTTCGGCCAAGGGGATTAAGAAGCGAAGGTGAATCAGAAAAGCAAATAGAGGGTGAGGTTAGAAAGCAAGATGGAATTCAGCCAACAGCCTCAGCTCTCCCCAGCAGGCAAAGTAGAAGAGAAGAGCCCAGCACAAAATGCCCAAGCAAAGTGCCTTAATCTTTGTTTTGCCTTTCTTCTCTACACATCTCAGCAAGACTGTGAGCGAAGTAGACCTCACCATTGTTGTCATTTCTCAGCCTATTATCTAGTTCTTCTCACCAAAACATTCTAGCTAGCTTCAAACTAGCACAAGTTGGTTGAAAATATCTGCATTATCAAAAGCTTTCAAAAAAGGTCCCTACACTTTTGCCTCCCCAAATAATAAAACCCAGGATTATGATGCTGAAATTCATCTTGGTATATACGCAACAAAAAGACATTTTGCTCCAAATACCAGCCCAATTTTTCACCTCAGTACGCTGCCACTCCTGCAGCACAAACCTCAGTCCTCAGTTCCTTACAGAAACCCTAACTGACACTACATGTAAGAAAACAAAATGTAATTTTGTTGGAAATCTGACTGTGATCACAATTAGTAAGATTACAACATTTAATTCAAGCACAGAATCCATGCAACTTGACTGCAATTATCCATTAATAAATTAACAAACACAATCTTTCTTATTGCCATTATATTTTGCAAATTACTATCCTAAAAGCAGGCAATTCAGAAAAAAGGATTACTCCAGTTTTAGTCTAGATGCCTGTCAGAAAAGCTCCAAAGGCACTGGTACAGTGTTTTATCTTTGTCTTTGGAACCAGCTAAAAATCTGGACACTGTACAACAGTTCATGAAATGTAAGACTAAAACAAAACCTTCAAGAAACATAGATCAGAAATTAAAGGACTGCTTTGCCCCAACTTGCAAAATTAATAAGAAATGAACATTAAGAGATGAGGAAGCATTCTAAGCTAAGTATCATATGAAAGTTTTAACAATGAGAGATGAAACAAGTGGTGAACTATAGCCACTGAAGAAAGCAGAAATAATACTGTAGGAGTCTAATATTGGTAATGTTGTAGCCTTTTTCACCAACCGACCTGCAAAACTGGGATTCATCTCACACACCTGTAGACCCCTCCAGCTGAGCTCATCAGCCTAATGGCTCCAGGCTTCACGGTCAGTGGGTGCAGCAACCACATGACTCATTTTTTGCAAGTCTGCTTTAGGATGAGAACAATCATGCCCTCAAGGTGCCCTTTTCATCCTGGAGTAGAAATGGGAACTCAGGGCAGCAGGGTGTAGGAGTTCACATTGCAGAGATCCTCATTCAGTCAGATAAAATGCAGCATCGTTAAAAGCAGAGGAGAAAGTATGCAGTAATTGAATACACATATTCAAGGAGTGCAAATATAAAGGAAAGAACAGATCTAAAAAAATATGCTAAGTGCCTCTATGTGTCACCACCATGAGTCAGAAGGTCCAGTTTAAAACTACAAGAAATTAGAAGAAATGTGACAACCTAAACAGGTATTAGGAAACACACATGGCTAATACGAAGAGGCTGATGTGAGCCCTTCACAGTACTGTCTCACTCCCTTTCAGTCACCTTTCCTAGAAGGACACACTGCATCTCTGGATGCCTTTGTGGTCTATCTAGCATCCTCATCCTGGAAGACAAAAACTTAATGCATGAGGTGAAAAAGGTTAGTGACTGTTTGCTAATGGGCATCTATGGTGGGGGGTTGGAGCTGGATGATCCTTGAGGTTCCTTCCAACCTAAACCAGTCTATGATTCTATGATTCTATTTTTCATTCTGCAGTGCTCTATCTCCTTACAAGCAGAAAAAATAGAAACAGTGAGGGAAGAAGAGGAAGCAAGAGAAACTCAGTTTGTGCTAACTGAATAAGACTATTACAAAACTTAAACCTGTGTATACATACTCAAACTAAGAAATTAATCCTGTTTTATGGGTTTAGAAAAACTCCAATGGTAAAAACAATCCTATACAAAGGTTTGCCAGAATATTTACCTTTCTAAACCACAAGATATCTGAAAATTGTCCAGCACTTTCTCTAACTAGCTAGATATTCACTGTGCTTCAAATAAATTAAAGTAAGTTTGAAAAAATGCTTGATCCTGTTCTTCTTAATGACTCAAAGCCTGGGTTGCTATATAGTTATAAAAGCAAGGACTAATATGCAATTTACAGAGATAAGTATCCCAATTATCAAGGAAAGGCAGGAAGTAATAATGCTGTTAGTTACCCTTTAAGACAGAAAATTACTTCCATGGCCTTATAACTTTTCCTTTTCAGCTTCTACAGCTTTTATAGTTGCATAACTGCCTGTAACCTGACATGCCAGGAGCTAAGGGTAAGACTGAACAAAAGAAATCTGCTCTGTCCTCACACCAGACCTTTTTATCACATTCAGCTGAAGAACTGACGACCTTTAACAGTGACATGTTTCTGTCAAACAGCCCTGACTGTCATTCTGACAACATCAGGAGCTTCTCTGTTTTACACAGCAGACTCTCCAATTGCAGCTATGTGGCACCTTTCGGGCAGCACTATGAGCTGTTACTCCCTAAACTCCAATCCAGGTGTTTGGCAGTGTATTTTGGAAACAGCACTGCTAGTAACCAACAGGGGCTCTCTTTTCTCAGACAAAAGCCACACTTTTGAAAGCAGAATGTGATCAGCAATAGCGGGATATATTCTTTTGCCATTTTCTTGTACACAGAAAAGTTTCCTTAATGAACCCTAGAGAAGCAAAAGTAGATGTTGATTTAGATTAGAAAACTTGCATGACTTAATCCTAGATGAAACTGCGACTTCTATAGGTCAGGCAGTATGAAGCGTGATGATTTTCAGTTCCTACAGATGGCCATTTAATACAGTTTGAAAAGCAAAGATAATGCAATCCTATGTGTAAATAGATACTATAAAAATCAATTTAAGAGCAGATACACAAAATATATTCAAAGGTTTGGTTGATCACAAATGTAATAAATGTAACGTAACAGCAGTGAATTCTTACTCTTCTAAAGCCTGAAGCATGTTCTGAGACTCTTCAAAGGACAGAATATCGATGATTTGGTCGTTCATAATTGTATCTTCACTAAAAAGGTCCCCTGAATTAAACTGAGAATGCTCGAGTTTGTGATTTTGGCTGAGTTCATGCTGTAGCTCCTATTAAAAAAAATAATGAAAACTTCAGATTACAAAAAATCTACACTGTTATATAGAAGGTAACTGAGTGAAAAAGTTGTGCAATTAAGATAGGTATTCAAAATCAAATATGATACTTTTTTATCAGGCTGAACTTCCGTATGCACCTGACCTGGAATACAAATGAAGAAATGAATGGAGAAGCCAGAAGACTACACTGACTTCAGTAAGCTTCTGAAGGCTTCAAAATTTCTAGATAATTTTTAAAATATTACCAGAGTATACAAATTATGTATGATGAGATTACAGTATTATGAGGTCAACAACATGAAAACTAATCTTCTGAATGATGAAAGTGACTCAGTTGGTTCACAGTTCAGCGAGACTCTCCTGAGAACGAGGGCTAATAAAATTACTATACAAAAACCCCACTATAAATATCTGATGCTGGAACCAAAATGGTTATTTTATGATTTCATTATCACAGCACTATCTGTAAAAAGAAACAAGGCATGCCCTTTTCATTTAAAGTGATTATTTTTGCAGACTTAAGAGAAGTACAAATTCTGATGGGGTAATTCTCAACCACAGAAAATAAGGCTGGAAGTGATGTGTGAGCTCCTCTGGGATGGGAGATCTACCATTGTTTGTGCAAAGGAGGGGTTCAAACCTCTGAGCACACCTCTCTTAGAGGACTGCTCCAATCACTGTAATATTCTGATTGAGTCTCTAGCTCCCTCCCATAGAAGTTGCTCCACTTTACATAAATACATAAATAATTAATAGAAGCAAAAGCTGGAACTTGAGCCAACTTGATGAATATTTATCAGACTCTGTTTTCTCTCTCCATCCCAGTATGCGCTGAAATATTTTCTTCAAACTTGCACTTCTTCAGAGAAAGAACACTGGAAATGGCCCATCCAAAACCAACTGTTTTGCTTCATCACTCAAGAGATTAAGGCACATCCAAGGAACTAAAAAGCCTAAATTAAAATCCCTATTCCTGATAATCAGAAATACAATTTGGACCCATATCTGCTGTACTCTGAGTGGTCTATTTCCTGGGCAACTGCTTATAGCTCATAGTTATCCTTCCTCTCATTTAAAGGGATGAAGTAGAAAGGAGGAAGGGAGGAATATGAAAAGAAACTACTAGCCAAGGGATAATCTCCCTCCAGCTTGAAGGTGACATTCAGGGACTCACAGTCAGATTAACCTTCTTGCACTCCTCTTTAAATCTGATTATGCTCCAGATTAAGAGGTTGTAGAGATTACATTACTCAGAAACCCTGGTGGCTTTTTTATTTATCTCCAAAACCTCTTTACATAATCTGTATTAGTTAGCAAGTTTTATCAGCAGATATGGTCAATGAAAAAATTCAAATGAAGTACTGTCCAGACAGTATGACTCACCTGGTTGTTATTACAGAAATTCCACTTTAATTTTTGTTTTCGGGAAACAATGAACAAAACAGAACTTGTCAATATAAGGGAAACAAAAAAAGCAATGAAGAACCCTGAAGCATGGATGGCATGGCTGTAAGAAATCTGAAATGAAAAGAAACATATTGTTAAAACTACTTTTTAAATATATATATAAAAAGATCAGATCTAAGCATTATAACTGCAAGCAAATAATTTTTAAATGGCTTCACACAACTTCAGTGTTTCTTGGCTTTAAGTTATAATTATTACATTTTTAATATACATTTTCAAAATAAGTGTCTCTTTCCACAGGTTTTCAAGTCAGTTTGGTTTGTTATGTTCACTCAGTCCAAAATCCTGTGTAACTCCAAGCAACAGAACTCCCACAGATTGAATTTCAGGTGTTGAGACTTTTGGGTGTCCTGTAACCAGCAGCCTATTTTCCAGTGTCGCCAAACTCTCCTAAGTCTTGTTGTGATTGGTGGTATTTGATGTTGCTCACAGGCTCTGAAAAACTGGTCTGATGTTGGCTACCTTCAATTAATGGCCATTTCTTGATTCAATAAAACTGAGTGATCATCATGGGCAAAAATGCAGCACTATGATTTTGAATAAATATGAAACTGACAGCTGGCAAAAGCCCTCAGTTTGAGTGCACCCTTGTAGTTCCTGCATGAGCCAGTCAGAAAAGAACAGCAGCAACACCAGAACCACAATACCAGGCCAACAACTTTGTAGGCCTTTTGTTTTAGCAATTAATTTAATCTTTAAACTGAATTGCATTAAAAATTAATTTTTACTTCATGCTCTGTGTAGCAAAAGTTAATTCAGTGTTTGTTCAGGTATTTGAGATCTTTGCACAAAAAACACAGCACAGCTATTAGTGTAATGTTTCACCACAAACTAATCACCCTGCTGAGACTAGGAAGTGTAAATAATTAACATGCTGCTTGCAAACTGGGTTTGGTCATCACTTGGAGCAGAAACCTGAGAGGACTCCACAGAGTCAATAGTAATGCTGCATAGGAAGTGATAATCAAACGCGGTCCACAATTTGAAAAGGATTTATTCCAATTTAACAGCTGAATTGTATCCTTTTATTGCTTAGTTTTTCTCTCTGATATGCTTTTGTATACTGTAAATCTGTCATACTTCTAACTGAAAGGAACTACTTCACATCAGACTTCTGGTTTCACAGGCTGAGATTGAGAGCGTTAGTGACAGCTGAAGATACAGATGAAATACAATACATCACACCTTTTTCAGTTGATGATAATTTCCTTGCACAAACTGACTTCATTCTGAAACACCTCATGCTTGGCCACAGCCCAAAGGCAAATATTATGCATGTGAAACATGATATGTTCCATAATTTCTAAGCTTTTTCAAAAATTACAGTATTCTCCACACACCTTTACCACACATTTGAATCATAAAGCCTGTTCATTTAGCATGTTCAAACGTGGCTGAGCCAATCTGACCTGACTATGAAATAGTCCCCAAGAACTTGCTGAGGTCTAACTATCAAGTTGGAAAGAAAATATATCATAAAGTTTTTAAGTATGGTAATAGATCACAAGAGCTTTCACTAAGACCAAGACAGCTTAGACATCAGCAACAGCTGCAGATCACTTCACACTGTACTCTACAGAAAACCATTCAGGAGCTATTTTTCTAACCCAGTCAGATACTGCACTGGTTTATACCTTTAAGTTTCCAAAAAAACACATTTAAGGTAATTTCAAGCATAATTCTTAGCTATACAAATGTCCAATCTCTTTAAATCTCACTAGACCTTTATCCAGGAACAATGAGTTCTCTAACTCATGGATAGGTTTGCTTTATATCATGTTTAATTCTGGCTCCCACTTTAACAGAATGAGCACTTGATCTTCAATTATGGGAAAGCCGAGCCTAGACCTTTATCTATTACACTAATACAAACCAAGAGAGCAAGAGATCCTCAGCAAAAGAGAACAGTGGAACAAAAGGTCCCTGTGCCAAATTTTCAAACAGACTAATGATTTTAAAGGTGGAGAGGAGCTCATGGGACAGGTCCATAGGAAGAACAAGCAGTTCAGTCCTCAGGATCTATTTTGGCAAATCCAATCCACATGAACATTAAATTACAAGTGATACATCCAGGGCAAAAATGTTCTGGGGTGAAATAAACTACCTTCCTCTGCTGAAGGCAAATGTGTTCATGAAAGTGTTCTTGTAAACCATGCCACAGCTTCTTAAAAAAAGGCCCCTTGCAACACAGTAGCCTGTCATGGGAATGCAGGGCAGGAGAATACTTTGGTCATTTCTCTAGCAATGGAACTGATGGATATAGTTGGGAGTACTCTAGTTATCTAGAGTAACACTGCTTGCTGCAAACAAAGTAATTCTGAAGGTTTATTTGGCCTCTTACAAATCATGTTAATTCAGAAGCCAAGAACAGAAAGTCATCCTGGAAAGATGACTAGTTAAAAAACAAAAGACAAACACAAACTATGCTTCTGACTGCAGTTTTATTTCTCTGTCTTATTTTTCTCTCTCAGCTATTTTCTGATTTGTGTAACAGCAGGATATAGAAATCTTTTCTTAATAGGTGGAGGATAACTCTACTCTTCCAGAAAGGCAAAAAGCTTTCTCATGGTGGCTAGGCACAGGTATGGGTAAGCATGGAGCTCATCACAGTTCTCTGTGCCTGCACAGTTACTCAAAGGGAAAAAACACCAAAAAACATAGTTAGGAATATAGTGGATGTCTTTGGACTTTCCACACTAAATAAATTGCTGCTTTAGAACAACAAAGACTTCCTATACTGATTGCTGTTTTCTTGCTCTTAAAAATCAGAGAAAATAGAATTTGTGTACCATTAACAGCCAAGAGCTGAATGATGCCCAACCTTAGCTCCTGGGATTTAGCTTAGGTTGTCCATAATTAAAGCAGGAGAGCCAACACAATACCAAATCTTGCAGAATTTACCTTAGTCTTTCCTTCTTCAGTTATAGTGAATGATGATGTCAGTGACACGAGATGTGTTTTATTCTGAGAGAGATATAAAAAGATTAAATGTGTTAAAAAAAAAAGCAGAATCCACTGGCAAATAGTCCAGTCTTGAGAAAAGCCTCTCCTCAGAAGACAAGCTATACTTCTCATGAAATGTAAAGCTCAATTAAGTCTTCCAGACAATTGCAGTGTACTTAGAGGTAACAACAACATATGTGGAAGCTGCTCCATGGGCTACCCTTCCCTTCTAATCACACAGGTATATTTGGTGCCCACAGAATCACATCTGTGCATATAAAAAATAGGCTGACTGGCAATGCACAGAATAGGAGCCACAATTAGCTCACACATCTCTGTTCTTCCAATTCCCTGTTTCCTCTTGCTCTCTACCACTCTAATACCACCCTCATGCAAACTGAACATTTACTCCCTCTAAAACAACGGAGATACAATAGTCGAAATGAAATTACATCTGTAGGTCCTAATTATGTCAAATTATGAAAACTACAGAAAAAAATCATCAAGCCACATTTAAGAACTGGAGAATTTTACTTTGGAAGAAACCACTTGTCCTGCCTCCTTTATTTTGCATCCTACTCAAAGCTGAGCTAACCGCAGTGTTTGACCAGTTGTCCTGGTGCCTGGTGCTCTAAAAGTCAACAAGGATGGACACTCCTCAGCTTCTCTGAGTATCTATTTCAGAGCTTCTCAATTCTCATAGGAAAGAAGTGTCTTCCTTATGAGCAAGGAGGTTTTTCTTTGAGGCATCTTAGGTTTTGCTTGAAAGAACTAATGTTCTGATAAAAACAGAGCAAACTTTCCATCTCTTACACACTAGAATAATACACATATAAATATGTGGGACACCATTACTTCCAGGATACACAAATAAACTGGAGAGAAACACAAGTAGAGAGAAAAGCTACAAGACAACACACAAACACACTTCACCCTTTTTATTTTCACTTAAGGAGGTCTAGGGCTTCCTAAGCTGGAAAGGCTGAGTCATGTATTTATAAAATCACGGCAAACAGAGAGCCTAAGAAGTTCATTTCACGCAGGCCTCATGGCTTAGACACAGAAGAAGCATCTTTGAGACTTCTTTGGTTTTGACAATAATTGTAAATAGCAAAACGAAATTGTACCGAAAATACCTGTGATGAACTCCTGAAAGTCAGCTTTGCAGGCAGCATCAAGACTCTGCCATCCCACACTTCTCTTGTATCAAGAAGTGCAGTGTAGTTGATTGCAAAGTGTTCTCCACCTATTAAAAGGGCAAAAAAATAGTTGTGTAGATCAGGCAGGTAAGGTACATCTGACAGTGGAGCAGTGACCTCTAAGTACTTGTGTTTGCATTTTCTTAAACAGAATAGTATCCACATTGACTTGAAAACAACTCAGTACAGTTGCACACACAGAAGACTGGGTGACCCTCTGAACAGCACCCAGCTGAGGTCAGCTGCAGTTACAACTGTTTGCAAAATGTGAAAAGCAAGTTCAACGTGAATAAAGCACCTGAGGAGCTTTACAGGTTCCCCTTTAGACCGTGTCTCCTCACCTAGGAACCAAGCCACAGCAAAATAAAACTGACTGTAGAGGAGGCAGCCAGAGCCTACCAGCAGTCCAGAGAGGAGAGATATACATAGTTTCGCTCCGTCCCAGGGAAACTTCTCAAAGATTCCTGGTGAAGGCTTGGAACAACACTGATCTTTTCCTTTTTGACTGAGTTCTCAGGTTAATTTTGATTCACAATGCACTGGAGCACTGAAAAATTACTACGGCTAACATGCAGCATGACAAGATACAGGCCAGTGGAGGCAGAGCCTTTCTGTCCACCCAGAGTGGCAAGATACGGGGCTGAGCCCAAGGCTGGCATAGTAATGAACAAACCTTAAACTATGCAGAAATCTGGTTTTACTGGATTTTCTTCCACTTCAGTACTCTTCATGCTGATTCATGCAATGTATATGAGCTGGAAATGCAAGCTTCAGTTTCAGATTCAGTAATTAATAAAAAAACAGCTCCAACTTGGTTTACTATATCAGCACTGCAAGCTGGTTTTCCTGACAGTCATTTTTCTATTCTTTCTCAGAGATCATTTTTTCTTAGGAAATCTCTGTTGAGAGACAGCAATTCCTTGATATTTTCAAAACCACCAGCCCTGTAATCACAACCCACACTGCTGTTATTAGAAGTAAGTCTGGCTATCTATTTGCAATCAGACAGCAAACAACTCCAGGTCTGCTTATTTCCCCTTCCTATTTGGAAATCTAACACCAGTAAAACACCCTAGATACTTCAACCATTAACAGGTATCACTGAATGCTTCTAAAGCTCCAAGAGAAATACAGTAACTCTCAGAAGCAAGCTGATAATTTTCTATGTGCTTATGCTTCAGAAAAAGGAGATGAAGAAATCAAGGAATGTACAATGTTATGAATGTGCAATGATTCAGCTGCTACCAAAGGACTCACAGCATCACAGAATGTTAGGGGTTGGAAGAGACCTCAAAAGACCATCCAGTCCAACCCCCTGCCACAGCAGGGTCACTTAGAGCAGGCCACACAGGAATGCATCCAGGTGGGTTCTGAATGTCTCCAGAGAAGGACAGTCCACAACCTTCTGGGCAGCCTGTTCCAGGGCTCTGTCACCCTTACAGCACAAAAGTTTATGTTTAGGTGGAACCCCTAATGCTCCAGCTTGCACGCATTGCCCCTTGTTCTATCATTGGGAATCACTGAGCAGATCTTGGCTCTGTCTGCCCAGCACTGACCTGCACATCTTTATCAACATGAATGAGGCCACCCCTCAAACTCCTTTTCTCCAAGCTAAGGAAACTCAGCTCCTTCAGCCTTTCCTCAAAAGGGAGATGTTCCACTCCCTTCACTATCTGTGCCTCTACACTGGACTCTCTTGAGCACTTCCCTCAGGTCTTTCTTGAACCAAGAGGCACAAAATTGGAAACAATATTCCAGATGTGGCCTCACCAGGGCAGAGTAGAGGAGGTGGAGAACCTGTTTTAACCTACTAAGCACAGTCCTTCTAGTACACCTGAGGATGCTACTGATCTTCTTAGCCACAAGAGCACACTGGCCACAAGGAATACACTGACTCTCAGCAGTGGAACAGGTTTAGATCTCTATTACTTGCTTTGATTTTATAATTTGCCCAGTGATAAGGGAAAAGGGATAGAGAACATAGAGTGTAGAAACCTAGTGAAATCATTGACTGTGCGAGCACTGATATAAAGCATCATCAACCAGATAAACACAAAGGAAGGGGTTCAGCTTGAGAGGGTCTTGAAACACTCTCATGGAGGAGAATACTACTGTATTCAAATATGAGAACATCAGAGACTCCAGCCAAGAATGTGACCCACAAGTGAAGCCAGGTGGACGAAAGGTAGAGAGGTCAGTCTGAGGAAGATGTTGGCCTTCCTCCCAAAGACCCCAAAAGACGACCATCAGGTGGCAATGAGCATGCGTGAAGAAGACGTGGGACAGTACAGAAACGAGTTCCAGGAACTAGTTGTAACATCTCCTCCTATTCCGAGAACTAATTGTAATAACCCTAGCCCTGTAATGAATATGTATGATTCTGTAGCATAAATATTGTACCTGAACCAGGTGAAAGCAAGGGCTTTGAGGAGGACCTCACCTTGTCACCCAGTGTTGATGAAAACATATCTTTCCTGATAACACTCTGTGTGTTGTGAGGTCTCATTTTCTGTAAGTCATCAGTCTGAGGAGAATGCATACTGAGAAGAACTATTTCTTATGTACCTTATTTCTGATGTACCTGCTTGCCTGGCCTTTTGCAACTGCAATGCTCCACAACAAGCCAGTCTGTCACACTTGGCTAAAGAAGGAAGACTTGTCAGAGATGGCTAAAATGGCTTGTGCAGCATCTTTCTAAAACATTCAAAAGAAACAAATACCACCATGAAAGTTTCTGTTTCATTTTCATGGCAGAAACACTTAGAGAGTACAAGGGCTCATTTCCATACTGGAGAGATAAGAAGCAGTTCAAAGGTGGGAGTCAAAATATGAACTAAGAGAATTGTGAACTGTGGCACAAAAGCTTTCCCAGAGTTCTTAATCCGTATTAATGATAATCAGAGAATTTACAGCACTAAAACTAGCTAACTAAATAAATATAGTGATTTCAGCAGATACTCTTGAATGGGTGTAATCACGGGTACATCCCTGACGACTGTGCATTACCTTGCAAGAATCCTTTCCTGTAAATCTGCATACCATCTGTGGTCTTATTACCACTGTTTTTTTGAACATGTAGACCAGTGATGTTGTCCAGGAGGACAAGATCTGTGATGTTTCCTGACAGCAGCATGTTGGTGTTATTAATCAGAAGTGTAATGTATGCAATTTGAGCATCATGTTCAACATCCACCTGAAAACAGAAATATTAGTGTTACTGGTGCAAAATCATAGAATCATAGAATCAACCAGGTTGGAAGAGACCTCCAAGATCATCCAGTCCAACCTAGCACCCAGCCCTATCCAGTCAACTAGACCATAGCACTAAGTGCCCCATCCAGTCTTTTCTTGAACACCCCCAGGGACAGTGACTCCACCACCTCCCTGGGCAGCCCATTCCAATGGCAAATCACTCTCTCTGGCAAGAACTTCCTCCTAACATCCAGCCTATACTTCCCCTGGCACAACTTGAGACTGTGTCCCCTTGTTCTATTGCCTGGGAGAAGAGACCAACACCCACCTGGCTACAACCTCCCTTCAGGTAGTTGTAGACAGCAATGAGGTCACCCCCAAGCTCCTCTTCTCCAGGCAAATGGCTGTATGTGTGTTTCAGTTCTAATTTAAATTTCCAGAGACTCAAATATATTTGATAGCACCAATAACAATTTACAGAATGCCCTTCCCTCTTCCCCCTTCTTTCCCAAAAGAACAGGAATTAGATGGAGAGAGAGGAAAGGTATGCAGACCCAAATACATAATCTCACTGCAATTTGGAAGTTAAAAGAAGAAAAGTTTAACGATAAATAAAAGGTATATGAAGTAGGGAAGTTACAAAAGTGTAGGGAAGGAAAATCAAGACACAACACATGTAAATATAAAACTAGATTTGATGCAATGGGTTTTGTCTGCCTCGTGGTGTTGAGGGCCACGTGGTGAAAGAATAGCAGCAGTAGGAAACAGGAGTGGTGATGCTAGCAGGGAGGGAGGGCGGAGAGAGAACCAGATGTCCCTCTGCTTTTATGGATCCTTAGACAGGAAGGGGAAGTGGGCTAAACTACCACCTGCTAGTGTTCAGACCCACCCCTGGGGAAGAGTCAAGGCCACCTGGAGTCAGGTTCAAGGTCACTCCTCCCAGAAAGGTTAACTCTCTACCTTGTGCATCCTAACTGCAAAATCCATGGTCCTGAGTACTAAATAAACCTATTTTCTGAAGGCATTCTGAGCAACCTGCACTCAGCTTGATCTCAAACTCCCAAGGACATTTTAACCTTTGCTATACCAGCCTGATACTTGGAGACAAGGTGATAGAGAGACAGAAGTCAGAAAACCAGTTCATGCAGAGCCAGAAGTAAAAACAAGAATCTGAATATCCCTGTGACACCTCATACAACACAAAGCTGGATCATGACTTTGTATCCAGAGTCTGGAAATTTCTTAACTTTGAACTTTTGTACATGAGGATGTTTCTTCTGCAAGCTGTCCTTGCTGCAAACATGCAGTTTTGGTCTCTGTCTCCCCTTTTTCTCACTGCAACTGCCCTCTCCAATGGCTGTCAGCTGCCTCAATTAGCCCTTCCCAAGGGAGGACTGATGGAGCCATGCATGAACATAAGAGTTCACAGCTTTGCTTCTAGTTAGTGGTCAAGTTCAAAAGTTAATCACCAGTCTCTAGCAACACACACTCATTTGATTTTACTTACTTATTCCATTAAATCATTAATTCTCACTCAGAAATTATGTAATGAAATGAAATGAAATTACTTTGAGCACAGAGTCGCTTATTGACCTTCCACCTTCCAAACTGCCTTCTTCTTGTAACTCATGATAAACCAAAATCACCTAAAACTTTATTAGGTCTGTAATATGGTGGCCTATAGTACAACCACGATGGTGTATCAGGCTTCTAATAATGACATCAAATTAGCACTTATTGAACTGACCAAAGTACAATTCAGGTCAAGCCTTTCTCTTTTTCTCCTCTTCTTTTTTAGGGAAGGCCTACTCTGTATTTGAACACCACCATATATAAAGCAGCCTGAAGATTTATGAGTTCCAAAAATGTAAACTGTGGCAGGCGTCACAAATCACACCAGAGCTCATGGCAGCCATGTGGTTTGACATATGTAGTCTGGAATTAATTGCTTACTTATAGATGTTTTTTCCTTGCTTTTGGAGCAATGATTATGCTGCCAACCATCTACAGGAACCAAACCTAATGGCAGCCACTGATGATTCCAAAGTGTATGCCCCATTTTCTCTCTGCCACTGAAGCGCACCACATGTGTCATTGCTCCCTGGAAGTGATGTCACTCAGATATGTGGGAGAGTGGAGTGAGAGAACCACAGCAAGAGCAAGGACATGGTGGGAGAAAATAAGGGAGGAAGGAACTTCAACAGAAGTGAAAGGAATGGAGGATTTTTGGAAATAAGTTAGAACAACTACAAAAAGGTAAGGACAGAAAAAAAATGAGGGCCTACAAATTATCTGCAATGCAGGAAGGCTTAGGATTGAGAAACAAGACAGGCAAATGTGTTAAAAAGTCAACAATCAAATTTAAACTACTAAAGATTTTGCATCATTATGGAACAGAGCTGTTCCAGGAGCACTTTTCTGGAAAGAAGCAAGGGACTGGGTAATGGAAGTGTAGGTAAAATCTGAACGCCAGTTTGAATAAGGCTATTTCTGCAGTAAGGTGTTGGAAAAATCCTGACTCCAAAACCTAAACATATGTCATCTCCATGCTCTGAGGAAGCAAATGTGCAAAATCCACTTTTTTCCATTTAAAACAGCTAAAGACTACCATATGGCCAGTTTGCCTCTTAGAAGGAAAGCATCTGTTCGGACAAATTAGGACTGAGGTAGCTGACAAGGTAAACAATGGCAAATCAAATGTGAACAGCAGTTGAAAGTTGAACACAATCAGATACAACTGCAACGTTTTCAGTTATTTACAACTAATAGCACAGGAAAATTATTTTCTGATAATCCTAGCATCTACAATAGACCTGTGTGAGGCTGTGCTATGAAGAGCAGGAAAAAACAACATGTAGCTGTCTCAAACTTTCTGAGAAGTTCTGATGTAAATATTGAGGGTCTACAGCCTGACAGCAGAAGATTCTGTGTTAGTGCTTCTTATTGTCTGAAATGCTCACTATTCAGCCTCATTAATTATGATGTGCTGTCACTTCAGTAACAACATTTGAGGTAATCAGTGCCATGAGATGTGATGCATGTTCACTCATCTCTATGCAAACGATCTGATGCAGGTTATAATATCACCTCTTCTGTACAGGCTACAGAATCCTCCATCCTCACACGTGGTGTTTCAGTGGCTGAATTCAGATTTGTCTTAAAACTGGATGCACTTTGTCTCTCCGAGGGTCAGGCAAGATGAACTGTCTCTAATAATAAAAACTTAGACTTGCTTGATCCAGTGGTAAATAAAACACACCAGGGAACAAAAAAAAAAGGAAAGGAAAACTAACAGTTCCCATGTTTTCAAGGACATTTACGTACAAACTTCCTATCAAATCAGTAAGACAAATGTAAGAAAACTTACCACACCACATTTATGAAGGGTTATTCCAAATCCAGAAGAGACTGACATATTAGACAAATCTTCAGGCTGAGAAGAAAGGGGCAAAGTCTACATAAGTATGGGATAACATCATCATTCACCAACTGCAGCACAAGTTAGATTATGTAAATAATGAAGTGAGGAAAAAAAAAATCTTACAGGAATTATTCACTTTCAAATTTAAGACCTTTGTTACTCCAAGTTAATCTTTTTCCTAGTCCAAATTTATATGAACTACTTATTCCCATAAGTAATTACCAGTTTCTTTATCGATAGGTTCATCTTCTGACTATTGCAGTTCCCTAATAAAATACACCATGCACAAAGTTCATCAGACTATACAAATCTGTGCTAGTTTGAGCCTAGCTAGAATGTTTTGGTGAGGAGAACTAGATTACAGGCTGTGAAAGGAAAACAATGGTGATGTCTACTTCCCTCATTGGCTTGCTGAGATGTGTAAAAAAGGAAAGCAAAACACAGATAACTCACTCAGCATTTCTCTCACTTGGGCTGCTGCTGGGGAACTGGCTGAGATGTGTCTTACCCTCTAACCCCACCCTCCATTTTGGACTAATCCACTTTGCTTCCGAACCCCCTGGCCAAACCTCCATTCTTCCTTGGGACTGGGGTAAGGTTGAGAGGGGTAGGGGGAAGGGGAGGGGGTGGTTGAGAGCCCCTCCTGGGGACTCAGGTTTCTGGAAGGGGAGTTGGGTTTCTGTATTACCTTTTTACCTTGTATATTTCTGTATATAACAACTGTATATACTGCAAATATCTGCTTGTATATTGTGCTAGCTGTAAATATAAGATTCATTCATATTTCCAGAGCTGGCTGAGTCTAGGCTGGGTGATTTCTAAAGTGCGGGGGGCAGGGAACACCCAAACCACCACAGAATCGATTTCACTACTAAGTGTCTGTCAGAATTTACACAGCAATCACATAGCTGTGTCTGCCACAACAATGCTTTGAAAGCCTCACTACTAGTTGGTGCTGCTGAAGCCATCTCATGTAATCACCTGAGAGAATTAAAAAAGCAGTAACTGGGCAGTAAATTCCCAGCAGCTTTCACTTTTGATATAATGGCTACACTCTTTAGAAGTAGTAAAAACAGCAACTCAGCTTTTACTGACCAGCTGGTGGTTAGTAGAGGACTCTCGTTTGAACAAAATCTTCCTTGTCCACGAGGGTATCAACGCAAACAGTGAATGGCTCCACTGGTTGTCTGAGGCTGCAGAAGTCAAGAGACCATGAGAGGCTTCACTTGCTTGAATAACCAGAGGTAAGGGCACTGCTGAAAACCAAGACAACACTGCATTAAAGCCAGCTCCTAATGCATTGATCAAGAAGTTTCAGCCGTAAAACAACTGTTAATACTTTCAACACAAATAAATTGTCAGCAAAACATAAATAATTGAAGCACTCACACTGAGTGGACTCAGAGCTAAGGGTCTTCTGTTTCAAAGCCAGTCTGCCAATTAACCATTAATCATATCCATGTATACTGAGAGCAAAAAACCCCACGCAGAGCTACAGGCTGGGGTCAGAGTGGCTGGAGAGCAGCCAAACAGAAAGGGATCTGGGGGTGCTGATGAATACCCACCTGAACATGAGGCAGCAGCCAATGGCATCCTGGCCTGCATCAGGAATGGTGTGGCCAGCAGGAGCAGGGAGGTCATTCTGTCCCTGTACTCTGCACTGGTTAGACCACACCTTGAGTACTGTGTCCAGTTCTGGGCCCCCCAGTTTAAGAGGGACATTGAGATGCTTGAACGTGTCCAGAGAAGGGCAACGAGGCTGGTGAGAGGCCTCGAGCACAAGCCCTACGAGGAGAGGCTGAGGGAGCTGGGATTGTTTAGCTTGGAGAGGAAGAGGCTCAGGGGAGACCCTACTGCTGTCTACAACTACCTGAGGGGTGGTTGTAGCCAGGAGGAGGTTGCTCTCTTCTCAGGCGGCCAGCACCAGAACAAGAGGACACAGCCTCAAGCTATGCCAGGGGAAATTTAGGCTTGAGGTGAGGAGAAAGTTCTTCACTGAGAGAGTCATTGGCCACTGGAATGGGCTGCCCAGGGAGGTGGTGGAGTCGCCGTCCCTGGAGCTGTTCAAGGCAGGATTGGAGGTGGCACTTGGTGCCATGGTCTAGCCTTGAGCTCTGTGGTAACGGCTTGGACTCAATGATCTATGAGGCCTCTTCCAACCTTGGTGACACTGTGATACTGTAAAGGTCTCAGTTACATTTCAGCTGAGTCCACCAATTCAAATGCTACTCAGTTTAGTAATTAGCAGTATAAATGGTAGCTTACACTTTTATACTTCTATGAAAGATTAGTCCATACTACCACACAATATTACAAGAACACAGGACTGCAAGTTTCGAAATCACTTTCATCTAGAAGCACCCATGACATTAATAAAAAACTTATACTGAAAATCAATAATTTAATATACTAAATTGTCAGAAGGTAAAACCGGTGAGAGAAGAGGAAACACACGAATGAAAAATTCAGAATTGTATTTGGCTCTCTATGTTTAAAAAGGATACTTCGTACAATAGTTCTCATTTACTACTTATTCTTAAATCCCATGTTTTAATCATTAGCAATATTTATTCAAATGAAAAAAACACTCATTGCAAATCAGATTTTTTTTTTCATTTTAACGAACTACAAAAAAATTGAAGATACTAAAATCTGAATAATATGAAAAACATATTTTTTTTTTAAAGGTACTGCTTTGTTGGAAGAATACAGAGAAATCCTGTTAGCTGTAAATACAAAAGACATGCAGAGAGCATTCAGAATTGGACCCTAAAAAGGAGGCCTTACAAAGGGCCTTGAAGCATTGATGCACGCGAATCACTGAAAAGATTTCTGTTAACATAATGTATGAGAGCAGTCCTGCTGCTTATAGCAAACAGATGGACATGTGCACCTTGGGTAGCTTCACTGTCCTCCCACCCTAGAATAGCATGCTTCTTATTTGAGAAGAAGAGGTTCATATTGGACAAAATTGTGGATATATGGGCCAGAAAGAGCTAACTGTTTGTATTTTACAACCAGTTTTAATTAACTTCTTTAAGTTTACTTTTAAAATTGCTGTTAAACAATGCAGCAGACTCAGGCTAATTTAAGGTCTGTTAAAAAAAACAAAGTAAACATGGTGAGAACAGCAATACCTATAATTACAATACCAAATGTCTGCATATCTTTGGGGTTGGCATTTTTTCAGGGTAGTCATGCATGGCATATTTCTGTTTCAAGACTAAGCAACAACCCAAGTCACTCAGAACAGCACCAGTGCTGAGCTCTAACTGCAGTAGAGACCTGCTAGCTACCAATCTGAGCCCACCTGGTCATGGTACTCCCCAGCAGATCCAAATATCATATCACATCCCACCTCCAGTGACTCTAAACCTGACTACCAAACTTTTTTGCAATTGTGTGTAGATAGATACAAGGCCAAGTGTAAGGTCCTGCACCTGGGTCGGTGCAATCCCAGGCACAGATACAGGCTGGGTGATGAATGGCTGAGAGCAGCCCTGAGGAAAAGGACCTGGGGGTCTGGGTCGACGAGAAGCTCAACATGAGCCGGCAGTGTGCACATGCAGCCCAGACAGCAACCCTGTGCTGGGCTGCATCAAGAGCAGTGTGGCCAGCAGGGCAAGGGAGGGGATTCTCCCCCTTTACTCTGCTCTCCTCAGACCCCACCTGGAGTACTGTGTGCAGTTCTGGAGCCCCCAACACAAGAAGGACATGGAACTGCTGGAGCGGGTCCAGAGGAGAGCCACGAAGATGATCAGAGGGCTGCAGCAGCTCTGCTATGAGGACAGGCTGAGAGAGTTGGGGCTCTGCAGCCTGGAGAAGAGAAGGCTTCGAGGAGACCTTAGAGTGGCTTTCCAGTATCTGAAGGGAGCCTACAGGAAGGCTGGGGAGGGACTATTGACAAGGTCTGGTAATGTCAGGACGAGGGGGAATGGGTTTAAGCTGGAAGAGGGGAGATTCCGACTGGATGTTAGGAGGAAGTTCTTTACAGTGAGGGTGGTAAGGCACTGGAACGGGTTGCCCAGGGAGGTTGTGGATGCTTCCTCCCTGGAGGTGTTTAAGGCCAGGCTGGATGAGGCCTTGAGCAGCCTGCTCTAGTGGGAGGTGTCCCTGCCTATGGCGGGGGGTTGGAGCTGGATGATCCTTAAGGTCCCTTCCAACCTGAACCATTCTATGATTCTATGAGATTCAAACACTGAAAAAGATTCATTTCCTATTTGTTGCGTCTCTCATATTAATGCCAGCTGCCACCCCATACCTATGAGGGTTCTTGCCAGACTACAAGAGACGAACTTTCCTTTAGATTAAAGTCTTGGAGCATCTTACAAGGGCTTCAATAAGAGTCAGAATGCAAAACATGGGTTGGATTGAGCTATTGCCTTGAAAGTGCTTCTCATTTAGCAGATCATTTCCTACAGTATTCTGGGTGAGGGAGATCAGCCACTGAGAAGGGCATCATTGCTTCATAAAATACCTTTTGTTGTTGTGCCCTATGCAGCACAACGTCTCAATCAGCACAACCAACTGCCCTCTTCATGTGACAGCAAATCCTCATACTGCCCTCAGGAGAGTATCAAGTCTGCAGTAATCTATTTAATTAGCTGATCATGTACTTTGACTCTGAATAAATCTCTGGATTATTAATTACACAGATGACTCTGTTTTCAAGCTGTGCTTTGTCATCACTTTACAACCCCAAGACAATACACCCAGCTCTCAGCAGAAGTCTCCAAGCATGTTATTTGGCTGCTCCACCACCACCAACTGGAGGTTGGGGATTTTGCAGGTTCTTGACATTATGTTAAGCAGCCTCAACACTGATGATGATTGTAAGGATGCTTCTGTAAATTCACTTGCATCTTTTCTGCACTCAGTGGAAGGTTTTGCTTAAATATATTCAGTGTGAAGTATGTACATGCAATAACATGTGCTACTGTCTTCCACCATTTTTTTTCTCTTCTTTCCCCTTTATTTTTAACAATATAAGATGGTTATTACACCCCAGATTCCCTTGCCTGTAAAGCAGCACTTTTCTACCTCTTTTTCTTTAACTGCCAGTTAAATAAACCAGCTTTTTCCTGACTGACATATATTTAACTGTCACTAGAACACTATGCAGCTCAGTCCAGCTGACCTACAAGAACATAACTGCTTTTCCACACAACTTGCTGCATACTCTTGACATGAAGACAACATAATTGTATTTATCAATTCACTTTCTGCCTCTTTTCAGATAAAGTCCTAGATGGATTGTAGATGACTGACGATTGCTTGAGAAGCAGGATGCTGAATATCAAAGAAAGGACTGTACTGGCATAACACATTCTGCAGCTTTCATGTCTACTCTAGATTTTCATGGTGAAACTGGGTTTTTTTAAGCAAATCAATTCACCTGAGGTTGTAAACTACTTGTACTGGACTCCTGAAGCCTATCACTAACAAGCTGTGAGCTATCTTTGGGACACCCTGCTGCTCAGAAGTGCGAGTGCACAATTGCAAGTATCTCTTCAGAGGTGCATCCCAATTCTGACATGGTCTCTGTGGGTACCTTCCTTCCACTCTCCTTTTCTCTTACAGCTTCAACCTTTATCATTACTCTCGCAATTTTCAGAAAAGCCATTACCAGAGCTGCATGGTCTTCACTTCCATTAGTTTCTAAATGGAAACTATTCCCATTCCCTTTCGAAAAGGAAACTTTGTAAAGCAGGGGAACAGTTTTCAGCTTTACAGCTCAGACAGCTCGCTCTCAGCTGGCCTTGCCAGGCTGCCACCAGGCACTCTGAGCACAATGCCTCAGGCCAAAACACTTCCCACAGAGCAAGACGGCAGAGCGTGAAGCTTAGTCTAGGGCTTTCCTGCAACCACAGCCAAAGATGCCAAGTGAAACAGTTCAAAGAAAGGCAGTATTTTCACTTACTTTTGAGATGTGAGACAATATCATCACCTTTAAAAATAAAATTTGTTTTATTTTCCTGAATTAAACATTTCATATTTTTTACAATGTATTAAGTTGTTAAATATTTTATCTTACTTTCAATTAGCACATTGCTAAAATGTTTTCCCATGATTTAATCCTCCATAAACCCAATACAAATAGATATGCCAGAACCCTCTCTTAAAACTACATATTCCTAGCTACTTACCAGTGCTGTATTGAATTGCAAAACTAAAATATGAAAGTAAACATTAATATAGCTTAAACAGCTGGAAGATTGGCGTAAGATTTTACCACTGACGATAATATAGCATTCACTCACTCCCACAGATGTGTAATGTCACAACAACATGAAATGACAAGTTCACAGTTCATCAGAGCAGCCTCTGCTATTTAATGCTGTTCAATTTTCTTTGTTATTCTTCCCAGGTATTCATTTGCCACTCCTCAGCTTTGTGAACTATTGCTTTGGGTGACCTTTTGCTCCTTTGGAGCTCCAGCAGCCCCAATCAAGGCACATTCAGTACAGCTGGAAAGGAGAGCTCCCCAGTTGCAGCTCTCACCACATTCGCTCACTGCTTAGGGTGTACAAACACGGAGAGGATACAACCTGGTACAAAACACACCTACTGCCAGGGGAGCGGTGACAGCAGGTCTGTGTTCATACAGACTGGGTGCGGAAAGATGGGTACCTAAGGAAAGAACCTGTCCTCTGTGCTCAGCATATTGTCCTCTGCTAAGAAATGAGTTTTGTGTAATGACAGTGACTTTCAGTGCTGGAGCACAAGCCTTTACCACTGGACTAAACAGGTTGAGTCTCGAAGGTGTTAAGGTCATGCGTTAGTGACACAGTGCCAGAGTATCACTGTTAGTGTCACAGCGCCATTAGAAGGACAGGTAAAGCACCACAGTGCCTTAATTCTCGATAGAAGTTAAGGTGAAGGTTTTTCTTGGCCATGGCAATTAAATAGGATGATACAAAATTAAAATAGACTTGCAGCAAAGACGCTGCTATGTCCTTAAGGCTCCAGTACCTTTAGAACACATCCTAACCTGCCAAGTTACAGCAGGAAAGTGAAGACTGACACGTTTGTGAAACACCAAGTTCAGAATTTAAAATTACCTGACACTGAGAGGAAAAAAACGGCAATTTAACTGAGGCATTCTAATTCCTAGCTCCTGGGAGCTGCACATTTCAAGTCACACGACTGCAGTCTCATTTGCTTTCCTTCAGAATTTATCAGAAAAGCTTTCAATAACCTTGCTTTATTTCAGTGGGGAAGAAAAGAGTTAAATATAATTGCATATTATATTTTTGTTGTTCTAAATTATTTCCTGTCTTGAAAACCACCCAGGATACGAGATCCAATTTGAAGTCCTTTCAATTACACACAACAATGAACAGGCAAAGGTAGTAATTTACTGTATTTCAGTTTTGAATGTTGCTATTAGCTTTTTTTTATTACAAAGTCAAAGAAACTACGGGCATCAACAAGACAAAACAAATCTGTTTCCAGGCCTGTTTTGGGTTAAGTTAGAACAGCCTCAAACACAACTCTAAACAATCCACAGTGGTCCCCAATCACAGGGCTATTCTGGGATTGCTTTTCCTCATCCAGAAACAAAGAGAAAAAGCTCCCAAGAAAAATCTTGAGATCAGTATGCTGCCACAAACTGTTTCACTTCAGCACACTGCCAGTTTCAATGACAGGTTTGATGCAGAAGTTCCCATCTCTGCTGCTTTCATTGAGAATGTCCTCATTAAGAAATAGAGAGCCTAGTATCATAGAATCATAGAATCATAGAATGGTTTAGGTTGGAAGGGACCTCAAGGATCATCCAGCTCCAACCCCCCGCCATAGGCAGGGACACCTCCCACTAGAGCAGGCTGCTCAAGGCCTCATCCAGCCTGGCCTTAAACGCCTCCAGGGAGGAAGCATCCACAACCTCCCTGGGCAACCTGTGCCAGTGTCTTACCACCCTCACTGTAAAGAACTTCCTCCTAACATCCAGTCGGAATCTCCCCTCTTCCAGTTTAAACCCATTCCCCCTCGTCCTAACATTACTAGACCGTGTAAAGAGTCCCTCCCCAGCTTTCCTGTAGGCTCCCTTCAGATACTGGAAAGCCACTATAAGGTCTCCTCGAAGCCTTCTCTTCTGCAGGCTGAAGAGCCCCAACTCTCTCAGCCTGTCCTCATATGCAAATCACTAAAAGCTTAGCTTTAAATAAAAAAAAGCAGGTTCATGGAATAAGATTGTTCTCAGTTATAAACACAAGCATAAACTCAGTGCTTATAGCAGTCTCTCATTTAGTACATTTATTTACCTGCTAACAAAATGGTAGATTCAGAGAATCATAAAATCACTTATATTGGAAAAGACTTTTAAGATTCGAGTTCAATCACCCACCTAGCATTGCCAAGTCCACCGTTGAACCATGTCCCTATGCACCACATCTACATGTCTTTTAAATACCTCCAAGGGATGCTCACACAACCACTTCCTGGCCAGCTTATTCCAGGACTTTACAACTCTCCTGGGGAAGAAATTTTTTCCTAATGTCCAATCTAAACCTCCCCTGGAACAACCTGAGGCTGTCTCCTCTCGTCCTACCACTTGTTGCTTGGAAAAAGAGATCAACCTCCACCTCATTACAATTTCCTTTCAGGTAACTGTATGCAGAAAGTGAGAAGGTCTCCCCTTAGCCTCCTTTACTCTAAATACCATCAATTCCCTCAGCCACTTCTTGTGAGACCTGTTCTCCAGACCATTCACCAGCTTCACTGCCCTTCTCTGGACATGCTTTAGCACCTCAGTGTCTTTCTTGTACTGAGTGGCTCAAAACTGAATACAGTATTTGAGATGCAACCTCACCCGTGTCAAATTCAAAGGGACAATCTCTTCCCTAGTCCTGCTGGCCACACCATTTTCAACAACTAACATAAAGATACTGTGTCCTAATCCTCCAATCACCCCACTTCTACTGTAGCACCAGAGGGTTCATCTGAACTGCAACACCCTATGCATTTCCTGTCTGAGTGGATGATAGATTAAAAATCTGCAATCCATCAGAAAGCAAGATGCAAGCAGCAAAGATGACACTGAAGAAATACAGGGGAAAAAATAAGGAAGCTCAGCAAATCTGAATTATTTGCTTTCATATTTAAATTAATGCACTAATTTCTGAATTAGTCACAGCACAAGGCAAAGAAAATAAAGGCATCTCACCAGATGACTGCCTTAGAGCATGTCATCTCTCAGCAAATTCACATTTCTTGGGGAACTGCAGCCATGGCTTCTATTTCAGACATTGCACTGCCCCTTTTAAGGCACTATATGAGGATGTCATAACCTTTCAGGGCACTTATTTCCACTACACTTGGATGAGTTAACTCACTATTTATTATACACATATAAAGAAAATAAAGAATAGAGACTCAGAGAAACTAATTTGTTCAAATGTACACAGTGAGCCTGTGGCAGTTACATTTTATGAGAAAAAAGGCCTCCTCCTGAAAATTATTTAGAGTAGGGTAGGAATTAAGATCTTTTTATAGGGCCTCCACTTCTGTGTAGGGAGTCTATAGCACCCTTGCTCCTGATTTCTGAGCAAGCACTCCCATGGCTCAGGATGAAGGGTCCTACTGATAATAGCAGGCCACTAGTGCGCAGCTCCAGTTCCCTGCTCACCTTCACACCCATGTCCTGGGACTCTCACAGTCATGAAAAGGGAGAGAAAAGAGTGACATACCTGTAATTCCCAGACATTCCATCTCCTCTTGAAACCATAGATTATATCGAATAACCTAAAATTGACAAAGAGAGCAATTACAAAAGACTGTATTTGTAAATGTCCAATATTGAACTCTTATGGTGCCTTTACATTCCACAGTTAGGCAGAATCCCATTATACAAAGCCTCATGTTTCCCAGAATCAACTGTCAGAAAAGCCACAACGGCTTTAGATGTCTCCTATAGTTCTGCAGTATGAGGCTCTGGTGTCTCCCGGTATGCCTATGCACACTTGGGGCTCAAACAGTATTTACACTTCATATTACTAGGCTCAGTTTCTGCACGATTCTGGAGCAGAAGGGTTTGCTATTAGTTCATTCTCATAAAATAATCTTTCTTTGCCACTTCTAAAGGCAAACAAGAACACAGAAAATTCAGTCATTAGCAGATAGCAGGAACGTGTCCACATTGCATGATCAAGTCTCCTGATACTGTGCTTATTTTTATCTTTGGAGAACTCTATGGAGGGTTTCAAAGAGATCATGGGCTAAAAACTGAAGCTTACAAGGCAGTCTGTGGCAGCCTTCTACCTGTACACCAACTGCAGAGCTTGCTACAGAAATCATAGCTCTAAAACACCAGCAAGAAACAAGTGTTTCTAAGGATTGCTAAAGCCCAGTGTTAAACAAGAGGCAGTAGCCATACAAGCAGTTTTTAATTTAATAAAAATGCCTCCTTGCACAAGATAATACAGTTAGGAATGTCAGCTGATTAAGTGAAGAAGAATCAAAAAAACCCACATTATCTTCCCCCTAGAAACATAAATTAACATAAAACTTGGGAAAATGTCTTCAGGCAATATTACTGCATTAAATTAATTACTTTCAAAGCAGGATGACAGTGCTGGCCCACAGAATTGGCACTACTTGCTGACGCAGAGCCCTTTATGATGCCCTCTGCTATTATGGATGCACTTTGCAGCAGAGTGGAAGAATTGTGCTGAATATCCAGACTCGTATTTTCCAGTGCAGACTACTGAGAATTGAATGTCAGAAAAGGCAGAAGAAAAAAACCAAGGAGTGTTCTAACATCATCTGTAGTTGACGCACATGGACGTAAGCACACCACAGATACTTTGTGCATGAGCTGTTGTAAAACCACAGATGAATGAATGCCTGGAGTGCGTGGAAATCAGGAGCCATTTCTACCCTAATTTCCTAGGAAGTAGGAAATAAGACTTGTTTGCTAGCAGGCCAGATTTTCTACATGCCTTTATGCAAGCTTACAGTCATCTTATTTTGTTACAGGCTTATTTACAAAGCAAATGTTGACATTCATCATTCACCTACATGTTGATATATTGTGCCCAAGTAATATTTAGGATTTATATTTACAAGCAAGGTTTATTTCAACATGTAACACAATAGATGATCGTATTGGTGTTTTGTATTTTCATCAGTGCTTCACACTGGTGTTCTTACATCCATTTAGTGTCCTGCAGGGTTTTTTGATGCTTCTACAATACTATTTCCTGCTGATTAGTCTTTTTGTAATACATAACAAACTAACATCACTCCCTCCAGTCCCCACCACAGTGTCTAAGGTATTCTCCAGGTGTGCAAGTGGAAAATACATTGACACATTGTGAGACAGCTTCATAGACAGCTGCTCAGATGAGGCCAAACAATGAAGAGGCCGTACCCTAAACTGCTAGTGGCACTCCAAACAGAGGGCTGATAGTAGTGGGCATGGGTGCTGTAACCCATCGAATGCCTCTGCTCAGGAAGAACGGCCGAGGAGAGACACTGCTGGTATGTGGCACGTAGCAGTGGCCCCGCCACGTCGACCCCCTGCAGCTTTTCTAGCCGTCTTCCCCAGCCCAAGTGCCTGGGAAGCGGCGGCTGCTCGGCTAGGCCGCCGCTTCTCCAGCAAACCCCGCTGTGGAGCTTGCTGAACCCTCGGACGCTGCCCCTCTTTCGCTCGCCATAAGCCGCCCCGGGTCCACGGATCCGTCCCGCTGAGGGGCTTGACCCGCTACCCGCACAGCGCCTCTTGGGCACACCGCCTTACCCCAGCTGCCGTCTGACCGCAGAGCTCCCGGGGCGGGCCTAGTACCCCGGCCCTCTCCGCGGGGCTCGGAGGACGATAGCCGCCGGCCCGGGTGCGCCAGGAGGCCGCACCGAGGAGCTGGGCGGGCGTGTAGAGCCCGCCGGGGAGCAACGCCAGCAGCAGGCCGGCCAGCAGCCGCCGCATGGCAGCGGGCGCGCCGGGCACCGCAGAGACTTTCTAGGCACTGTCCCGAGCCAGGCCGGGCTTCAGCCGCCGCATCCATCCGCCATCGGTCTCCTCCCACCGCGCCGAGGACTGGGGGCGGGCAGCGGAGGAGCTCGGAGCAGCGGAACCTCCCCTCTCCTCCCGGCCAGCCGAGCCGGGCCGGGCCGGGCCTGGATGGCGGCAACAGGGGGCTGCCTGCTGGCGGTGGGGCTGCAGTTCTGGACGCGCTCCCTGCAGGCTCTACCCGCCCTTTTGATCCCCGCCGTGCTGCTGGGGCTGCTGCTGGGCGCCGCCGCCGCCGCCCTGCTCTACCGCTGTGCTCTTGGGCCGTGCCGGCGGAGAGAGGTACGCGGGGCCGGCGGGCGGAGGGCTGGCTGCCGGCCTTGCGTACTGCTTCCCGCTGCCGGGAAGCTCGGGCTTGTCTCGGCTGAAGAGTTTGGAGGGGTCAGGACTGGTTTGCGAGGGGCCGCAGCCCCAGTGGGTCCGAGGTGTGCCGCCAGCCCAGCTCTGTTCGCCGCACGGGTCAGCCAGGGACTCCCTAAGCTGGGCGGGGTCCTGGGCGAGCGGCGGAGGTCGATGGTGTGCTCCGCTGCGGTGGCTCAGGGCTTGGGCTGTGCTTGGTGCTGGGAGGGCAGCTCCGCAATCCCTGACAGGCCTTCGTTGGGAAGGATTATACTTTGTGCATTTAAAAATTTATTGATACAAGGGGGTCTAAAAAGAGGGCGGTATAAGTATTTACATGGTCTTACTATTGCCCTTCTCGCCCATGTCTTTAGCTTAGATACTTCTCATAACAGTCTGCTTCATTTAGAAGGCTGTGTTACTTTTGGGGTAATGGAAAATGGACACAGCTTGCAGGAACTTAGTGATAGAAAATAAACACTAATTTCCATGGTAATAGAAAATAAACAATCCGATTTCCAAAGCATTTAACGTGTCCAAAGTTAACTTTACAAGCAGCACGAGTATTGTTACTAACGCACAGCAGTAACTGCATGTAACACCCAAGGGAGGCAGGACAAATCTGACAGTTTGCTTGATGGCAGAACTAAAAGGCTTTTCCAAAAGCATGTGATTTTTGTTGTTAACAACAAAACGCCTTGGCGTCGATTGTGGTTCATATTACATAGTGTTTGGACTGGAGGGTTGCAGAGGTAACACATGCCCACAGAACTGCTGCCAGGCAGGTGTATTTTTTGAGAATTGTTACTGACTTCTGTTTCTTTTCCCCATCACATTTAGTCTCAAGTAGTGCTGGATGTAGCATTGGTGCACGCTGGCACAGATGAGAAAGTTGGAGCCTTTCAGAGAGTTCTGCCAGCCTGCAGTGGGGGATCTGGCTTGGTTTGTTTTTTTAACCACACCTTTTTTCAGCTATAACAACTCTGCTGTATGTGTGTATCTGCTGGTGTTGATAGTCATTAAACATGACAGAGAAAAATCATCTTGCCCCCAACTGCTTTTAAGTATGAGATTTGAAACTCTGTTTGAAGCCTTGCTTTAGCCTAATAATGGAGACACTTCAAATGCTGGATCAATGCATCCTATGTGAGTGTAAGCCTCCCTAAACTCGTTACTCATTTTGCCTGCCTTAATAGGTGGCATCTTTGTTGTACTGTCACTACCAACTCAAATATAACCGTTTATGATTTTGTGCTATGTCATTTATGTCAGTAGGGAATAGAAGCTGTCAGTTCTCTCTGGCCCCGATCTTCAGACACATCTAGGAGTTTAAATACCATTAAAACCAGTGCTGCCTACTGTAAAAGAAGTTGTTTGTTTTGAAAGGAAAATAAACTGCCCACTGACACACATACAGAGCACATTCCAGGGTAGACAGGTTCTATCTTATGAGTCTGATTTTCCAAATCTGACAGGACTACCTTAGGCTGTTGGTTCCTGTGCCTTCTTCATGCTATCTGCCACACTGATTCTGTGGAGCAAACTTACTGTTTGCACAGCAGGTACCCACAGCAGTAGCAGGAACAGTATACCTAATTATGCCATGTTTCTTCCTAAGCAGCTGAGTTGTGCTTGCAGTGGAATCAGGGCAAGTACCTGGAGTCCAGAGCAGACATAGGCACCATTGACAAGCTACTGGCTTCTGTCACTCAGCCCCAGTTAATCAATGTTGTATAGATCTCAAACTGAATCTGTGGGACATGAGTGCATGCAGTTAAGTGCCTTACTGGTTTGATGATCTACGCATAGGATACATTGGGATAGTTTTAAGAGGAAACCTTTACCATGGTAACTTCAGACCATGTAGTATACGGTAATACACATCTATCAATAGTATTTTTCTGTTAGAGTACATCATTGCCTAGACGCTCTCGTGGCCCTCTGGGCTGGAGCTTGTTTCATTATGATATTCTGGTAGATTAGCTTGATGAAGTGTTGTAGTAATTGCAGTTATACTTCATTTTATTCAAGTTTTTAATGGTCTGAGAGAGCTCAGTAGCACTTTAGCTGCAAAAATAACAAAGGGCAAAAACAAATGAAGAGGCAGGCACATCAGAAACGTTATCAAGAAAGACATGGCAGGAGAGCAAAACCACTCAGTGTTCTCTCCATTGTAGGCAATCATAGCTGATTTTAATGTGCTTTAACTAAGAAAACTCAAACTATGAGCTTGACTCTGTAGTCCATAGCAAGATATTTTGAGAGCAAATGAATTAACACCTTTACAGTCTCTTAAAATTCTACTTCCAGTCTGACAAATTTATAATTTTCATTAATTTTAGTTATTTCTCCCAAAATATGCAAAGTTCTCATTCATTTTCACAGATTGTATTTTTTTTCCAGATTTTTCAAGTAATAATGAAATAATTTTCAGGATGGAGATGTGAATGTATCCAGGTTGCCAAATATACTCCCATTGAATCTCCATGATCCCAGTGTAATATTTTATCTTTTTTTTCTTTCTTGGAATTTTCGAAGGATGATTCCCAGACACTTCTGGAAAGCTTCAACTCTGATGAAAAAGAGCACACACTCATGAAAAGTACATCAAAAGAGGAAATGGTGCTGGAGGTAAAGATCTGCTCTTGTTGATAAACGTCAATTTTGCTGCATGTAGCAATAAGCACATTCTAGTCTGGTCCAAACTGTCCTCATTTTATTGAGTTTTGAATTGAGCCCTAGAAGTGTAAGAGTGGTGGTTGATGGCTGCTTGGGAATGCTACCATTTCAGGCACTCATTCCCCTTATGAATTCCATTCCTCTTGGGAGATTATTTTTGCATATTTTAACCAATATCCTGAGTAGAGTGTGCTTTGGTTTTGTCATTACTTTATCCTTAATTTCCAAAGGCTTATGGAAAAACTTGACACCATTTATGCAAGAAGAGGTTTCTAAGCACTGAAATCTGTGCTGATAGCTGATGGTAGATTCTTACCTGGAGAAGAAGATTTATTAGAGGAGTTTTGACAGTTACAAAATTTCCCTCATCAAATCCAATCTGAAACAGTACTTTTTTTCTAGACCTTCCTTAGAGGCACCAACTCTAACTTGGACTAAGTAGAGCTGTAGAGAGAAAGAATGAATGAAGTAAAATGAGAATGTTTGCAAACAGCAGTATCTTCAATTGCTCTCACACATACAAAGGTCTCCTAACAGCTACCAGCTGAAGATGGAGTGCAGAGTTCAGATGACCACAGGTACCAAAACACCACTGCCCAGCTGTGTGGTGAGCTGGGACTCAAGGACAATTAGAGAGAGAAGGTGGAAAGAAAAAGTAGCTTAAGGCATAAAATTAACCCATCTTCAATCAAAATTTCAATAACTTTTGTGTTTGTGTAATAATCTCAAAATAACTTGAGAACCAATGCTGCCATGTAGTTGTAAGGTCACTGCCTTTCACCCAAAGCTGAAGCTAACTCGTTCAGGCTGTTACACATGAATTACAAACATGCAGAAAGTGTTGCTTAAAGCCAGCAAGTCTGGTGTTTAGCTTGTAATGAGAACTGGTTTCAAGACAAAGAGAAAATAGACTTTATTGTAAACATTTTACTCTTTGTTTTAAATTCTTGGTAATTAATCTTCCTTTCAGTTTTGTGATCAGCAATGGTGACACACCGTGCTTGATCATTTTACTTGAGTTAAAGTACATCACAACAAGTGAGCATGGATTAGATTATCTCTTGGAGTGCAAATCCTATGGGAGAATTTAGTGGGATAAAACTTTGTACATATTGCCAGTCCTCTCAAATGGGATCATGGTCTTTTAAAGGTAACCATTCACCACTATATCCATTTCCCAAAAACATTAGCTCATTTATAACACGTTAAGAAGTAACTTTGTTATTTGAAGGGAGTTTCTCTCACCTATTTGTCTAACCACTGAACTTTGCGGGGTGTTTTTTGTTGTTACTAGTATCAAATTGACAGTTCATGAAGAACCTTAGATGGAAAAGGCTTTTAATTAGGTTAGAGCACTTCAGAAAAAGAGATATTTTCATTCTGAGACCTTACACATTGCAATAATACCATAATTACTGTGTTAATAATAACTGTGTATTACTTGTGCCTGCTGAGAAGCAGGATTTGTTAGTTCTAGCACACTGTGATACAGCTTTACAGTTCTGGGATGGAGCTGCTCTGCTTCCAGCTGTTGCAGAGCAATAGCTCCCTTGGCTTCTGTGCCCACTGCAGCAGTGGGACTGCTCAATATGAGCACACATTTTACACACTGACCCTTTGCTTTTAGCTTGATCTGTAAATCCTAGTGAATTCTGGAAATAAATTAAATGTGCAATGATAAGTCTAATGAATATCATAGTTGTTTCTTCTTATTTCTGACTGTGCCAATGCTTTGATATTTCTTAGAAAAATCTATGAAGAAAATTATATTTTGACAGATGAGATGCCTTCATTTCATAAGACAAAATCAAAAAAGTTAGAATAGGAGACCTCTTAGAGCCTGGATTTAAACATTCTGTCTGCTTCTTATAGCCAACTTTTTATTAAGCTGTACATAACCTCACAAAACAGAGCTGATTATCCATTGTTTCAGTTCATAAAGAATGGCTTGGAAAAAGGAGGAGCAGAAAGTCAGATTAAGGTTGTATGAAATTGTACAAATGAAGATTGTATGAAAAGAATGCATTATCTTTACAAAGTTCTTTAGAAGAACGCTATTCTTTTCTCTAGATTATAGATAAAGTTGTACTATTAAAAAAATCTTCCTGGAAAAAGTTGTGACTGATTTTGTTTCATCTATTGTTTCTTAATTTAAATTGAAAGATCGAATTTATAGCCATGATGATATCTGTGGAGCTTCTCCTTTAGTAGTTTCTATTATGAAGGTAATTTCAATCTCTTATGCAAAATCTTCAGTTGCTGCTACAGGGTGTGTGAAGAATCAAATTGAAAATAATTTCTGAATACCAGCTATTGCCTGTTTTCCCTTGCAGGACTGAAAACATTTTGGAGCAGTGGTAATGATAGAGTTCCCCTTCTTGAGTTTTGTATTGTGAGTGAGTCTTCTTGTGCCAAAGAAGAAGCAGTCAGTAAATAGTTATCAATAGGAATTCTTAAGTTACGTAACCAAAATGGGCATGCAGTTCTTACAGTAAACAACTGCCAGATGTACTGCTTTTCCTAAATGGTTTTGTGTTCTTTTCCATACAGGAAAGTGAGCCTCCTCTGAACAGTAACATCACGGCATTTGCATTAAAGGCAAAAGTGATCTATCCTATCAATCAGAAATTCAGGGTAAGGTTTTAGAGTCTACTTGTAAGCATTAATGACAATCATTCTGTGTCAAAGTAAATTGCAGAGTCAAGTAATGGAAGAAAACTTACCTGCCAATCTCCTTAATGGGATCTTTCTTTGCTTATAGTCCATTGACTCAGGGCTTGTTTTTAAGATGTCAGCTGCTTTCAGCTCTCCTTGAAATCTGCAGTGCTTTCCATGATGCCCAGTCGATTTTCACTGTAGTAAAGAGACCTTTTTTTCCTCATTAACAGTAGGGGAATTTGGGTCTGTCCGAGGAACCGTAAGAAGAAACGCTATAAGGATCTTCTCTTCAGGAGGGAAATAGGCACTAAGCAGATAACCACAACAGAAGAATTTCTTTCTGGGCCATGCAGAAACCTGTCAGATTCATAATTTTAATTTGTGGAAACACCTTTGCTGTGTATATTGTTTATTTTTTCACTTGAAGTCAAATTCTGGAAATTGATGTTTATCTTTTTATTGTCTTTTATTCTCTTTATGAATTTTCTTTAACTGTAGCCTTTGGCAGATGGCTCATCCAATCCATCTTTGCACGAAAATCCAAAGCAGGCAGTTCTACCTAATCAGGTCATGGAGACATCTATGTCAGGCAGCCTGGGATCTCTGAGCCAGGGAGACAAGGAGGACTGCAGTTCCTCTACAACAATACATTCCACAACAAGTGATGACAGATTTCAGGCTCGAGCCTTCCTCAAGGTGACCAGCTTCCCTGAAGTGCTAGTGTGTGAGAGGTAAGCAGCAAACCTGCTCTTTTGTTTGGTAATTTCCAACTGTGTCCAAGGGGTTTTCGAGACAGTGACTAAAGTTCTGGTGTAAACCACAGGCAGAGCTGGAATGCATACATTCAGCACAACAGCACAGGGTTATCTGATTATAACCCTAAGAAATAGTTTAGTACATCATGCTGTATATTGAAAGTCAGTTTGTTGTTTATGAAATTCCGGGAATCACAACTCACTGTTAGGACAAGGAGAGCCTTTTGTTTTGGCTCGTGCTCAATTCATATGAGCAGTGGCATCCTTGACTGGGGATGAAGTCTTCTGAACTGTGGAGTGTCAAGTCACCCAACAAGTGCCTTGAGAACAGCAAGTGACAGTTGTCTGTTCTCTCTATGTAGTGGGAGCTTACCGTGGATACAGTTCCTTTCTCACCGTGCCACTGATAAGCAGGTAGTGCTAACCAAAATGAGCTGCGTCAGCTCTGATTTTCTTTCAGCTGCGCCACCTTTGTTTAAATTCATATTAACACATTTTCAATCTTTGTTTTAGTTTTGATGTTAAGCTCTGCCTTTGCAGTCTTGTTTTAAAGGATCTCATGCTTCTTGATACTGAACTCAGAAAAGAAAAACACATGGTAGGTACTCATGTCTCATTTATAGCTAGTGGTTTTGAACATCTTGGTTGAGTATCAGTTTAGGAAATAGCAAACAACTTGAGTAGCTGGGAAGTAGTGTAGCAGACTTGCATTTCTACAGAACTGTCTTCATTTTTTCTCCTGTTCTGCATATATAAGCTTTGTAAAGGAATAAACTACAAAATGTCTTGGACTGTGAGTTACGCAGGGTCAGACTGGATAATACAAAAATTTGGCTTTAAAATTTATAGCAGAGAATAACATACAGCACTTAGGGTTCATAAAAAGAGGGAAAAATATTTAATAGATGAGTTTATGTCTTAAAGATAATGCTTGTGCTCTTTGAATAAAATGAAAATTCAGTTCAGCTGAATAAAATGAAAATCCACTTCAGCTGAATCAGTACTATTGTGATAACTACAATAGTGATGATTTCTGCATGAATTAAGGTATCCATTTAAACCATATGTAGCTGTCTACATCAAGTAACAGCATCCAAAGATGACAGGAAAAACCAAACCAAACATGGATGCATACAACTGAAGCCAAAGAATCCTGAATCAGGAGAATTGATGATGGTGACTAGTTGTGGTCAAGTACAGCATCATTACTGTCACTAAGTTTCAGCTCAGTTAATGTAAATATGAGCATAAAGTATAAGATTTTTCTCTTCTACTACTTTCCTGAATTTTATTTTAAACAGATGGGTCATAATTTATATTTTAAATAACCAGAAATATTTCAAAGGGTGGGATTTTATTACCTAATTTCCATGCAACCTGAAAGAGGAAGCATGAAGTAGAACCTGGAAAGCAGCTTCTTTTCTGATGGATTATTCCCATCTGAAGTAGATGAGAAAGGGAACTTGATTCCAGGTGGAAGTTTTGCTTGGCCAGGGGTGCTTGGACTTGATCTCAAAGTTAATCATCAGCTTGTAAATTATTTGTGAGGTGGCAACATGCTGATGTAATCACAGAAACACTGAGAAAAAGGAGCATTTAACACACTTTGTGGCACACTAGAAGTTATCACAAAATGCAGATGACTTTGACCTTTAGCAAAGCTTTGAATGGATTCATACTTTTGCTTACAGGGGAAAAAGGGAGAAAAAGTGTATAGTCTCAAGAATAGCTTCTTGCTTTTCCACTCTGCTTTCTCTGATTTCAGTCAGCCTTTCTTAAGAGAAGGTCTAGAAAAAGGAAATGCATTGTCTTCCTAAATTCCTCTAATATTTTTTTTCTGTTTCTACTGTGTGTGGTATCTTGGTGGTGTGTATTCAAAACTTGCCAAACTCCAATCCAAAATGCTAGCAAGTGAGATCCAAACATGTGGTTGCTTTATGCTTTTCTCTTCTACTGAGCTCTAATTATAACATATTTTCCAGATTTTACTCAGCTGAAATGTTGGCTTTGCTAACTGTTTTTTTTAATGTAAATATTTTGTTTATGTTTAAAATGGGCAACTTCTGCATTGTCTCTTTCCAAGTACCTGACTAACAGGTAGGTGGCTCTTAAATTCTGCTTTTTTAAATCTTTGTGTTGGAAAATCATGCAGCAGTTATCACAGGTTGAAAAAGACTCGCAGGATCACCAAGTCCAACCTAGAACCCTACTCTACGAGAGTCACCTTAAACCCTATCCCTAAGCACCACATCCAAACGACCCTTAAACACATCCAGGCTCTGTGACTTAACCAGCTCCCTGGGCAGCGCATTCAAGTGGCTGACCACTCTCTCCGTGAAAAATGTTTTCCTGATGTCCAATCTTAACCGACCCAGCCTCAGCTTGAGGCCACTCCCCCTTGTTCTGTCTCCGACTGCCTATGAGAAGAGACCAGTACCAGCCTCTCCACGATGTCCCTTAAGGTAGTTGTAGACAGCAATGAGGTCTCACCTCAGCTTCCTCTTATCCACACTAACCATCCCCAGCTCCCTCAGTTGCTCCTCATAAGATTTATTCTCTAGGCCCTTCCCCAGCTTCACTGCCCTTCTCCTGACCTGTTCTAAGACCTCCACATCTGTCTTGTATTGCAATGCCCCAAACTGAACACAATACTCGAGGTGTGGCCTCACCAAAGCTGAGTACAAGGGGATAATAATCACCCTATTCCTGCTGGCCACAGCATTTTTAATACAAGCCAGGATGCCATTTGCCTTCTTGGCCACCTGGGCACACTGCTGGCTCATAACAAAGTGAATTGTCTTTACATTGACACTCTATTTGAGGCAAGAGGGGAGAAGGTGAAGCAAAAATTATCCCAGTATTCAGAAACATCTTTTTGAAGACACTAGTATTACAATCTCAAAACCCAAAAGCAAACAAAAATCCCCAAACCACATAACTGGAAAATAGGTGTATTTTTTTGTAAGGAAGGGTAGCTAGAACTTGAGATAGTTGCGTTTGGGGCTATACATAAAAATGTGTGATGCTTCATTTGGCTGACTAGAGTTGAAATTGTAGTAATGAATATGTTTGTATGTTTCAGTTTAGGGGCTCATTGAATTTTAGAAAACCTGACTTTATCTTTTTAAGCAATCTCTGGTTTCTCCAGTACAAGGTGGTTTCAGATGTGTCAGTCTGGTTACAAGGATATGTGAGATGATGTCTTTGTTCTTATTAGTGTTCCAGTATGCTGTGGAAGCCAAGGCCAAAGAATTTTTCACAGTAAGAATGCTGCAGATTTGCTGATGAGGTTTCTGTTATTTTGCTTATGATTCACTACAGTCTCACTGATTGGTTTAAATCAACAAAAATTATCACAGAGAGGGCTTTACGGTGTTGAACAGGCACTTACCCTGCACGTTGTTTCTTTCCTTTTAAATAGATGTTTATTCAAGTTCTCAAAATAAACCTGGCAGACTTTCATCGTAAAAAGAAGATTACTGATGATGTGTTCAAGAAGATCCTTTTAATTCAGGAAAATGTAAGTCTTTTTGTTGGTTAGTATTTAAGACCACAGGAAATAAGAAGTGAACCCACCAGTTAGCGCAAGCTGCCACAGCAGGCTCTCTCGTCTGCTCCTTTTAAACAGCAATGTAATTTGCAATGTTTCAGAAGAAATGCAAAGAAAGACCCTTGTTAGCTGATTATCTCCATTACTTTGTGTGCATTTCCTCTTTATTAATGTATAAGCTGATCAGGACAATGATATATGTAATCTGTTAAGGATAAAAGTATTTTGCAGTTGAATCCATTCAAGCAAACTGAACATTGTGAACCTTATTCACGCAGGTTTAATAATTTCTAATTATCAGGTCTTCGTCTGGTTCCCTGTATCATTGCTGATAATAAAATAGCAGGACATAAAGTATCAGGAGGAAACTCAAGGCTTTCATCTATGGAAAATAAACTTATTTTCCTGTCTGTTTTTCTTCCACATCTTTGTATCAAAATCCATATACTACTTCTAAACTGAAAGACATACATTGACAGTCAATAAGGATTTCAGATGGAGTTCTGGCACCATTTAAAGATTATTAGGGAAAAACCCCAAACTTTAAACAACTAAGCAAAATAGAAGAACCACTGTTTCTATTTTCTATTACTCCAATTTGGAAAATGGAAAAATCTATGTTGAGAGGCGTATCTGGAGATCATCTGGCCCAACCTTCTGTAGGAAGAAGGGCCTTAAGTAGGGTGGCCATAGAATCGACCACATTGGAAAAGACCTCCAAGATCATCTGGTCCAACCTATCACCCAGCCCTGGCCAATCAACTAGACCATGGCACTAAGTGCCTCATCCAGTCTTTTCTTGAACACCGCCAGGGACTTCGACTCCACCACTTCCCTGGGCAGGCCATTCCAATGGCAAATCACTCTCTCTGTGAAGAACTGCCTCCTAACATCCAGGATCTAGTGCTTTGCCAGTCCAAGTCTTGAATATTTGCACTGAAGGGGCCTCCATCATTTTTCTGAGAAATCTAGTTCTATATTTTAATTTTTCTTCTAGTGATGATTATTTTTTCTCTTACATACAGACAGAAATTCACATTTAGTCTATTAGCTTGTCAGCTCTAATTGTTTAGATTTATTTTTGTTTGTGCAGTCTTACAATCTCTGAATTAATATCAGGAATCTCTCTAGTTGCACCTTGTAATTCGTATCAGAAGGCATTTTGCCTTAAAACCAACCACTCTTCTGCTTTAAATTCTCAGGTTTGGTGTTTGAGGTGATTGTGTTTACTAAATGAAATTTGAGATTTAGTGTACAGGTCCCTTTTTCTGATTGACTTAAGTTGCTAATTGCAAATTATAAACACAAAGGTAATATAGATTAGGGCATGTTTCCCATTACAGCCCAGCCCTCATTGAGGCTTAAGCATTGGTGGCTTCATTCACCTAGCCAAGCTGCTGCAGGGCAAAGCATAAGGGTTGATGATTAGATGCAGAAATTGCCAGAGTAGTCCAATTGTTTAAGTGTCTATATGGGATTCCCGTGTTACAGAGAGAAATGTCTTGGGACAGTCTTAGAGTTGGGTTATCAGATAAGACTTGTAATGAATACTGTGTGAAAGACAGTTGGTAATAAGCAAAAGCATTAGCACTAGAGACTATTTACTGGAGCCCTGGCAAGATGGAGGATTATATGATTTATTGCAGACAGCATTTTACTCTTAATTCTGCATTGTAAGAGAAATTAATGGGGTCTTGATTAAATTGTTAGTGAAACTTTCCAAAATCCTATTGCATTTCTTGAAGGCATAGTATCAAGGTAATTGGATGGTAATAGAAGTAAGTGCTTGTTATGCAAGGCATGTTTCAGCAACTGAAGAGTCACCTTTTCAGTGCCTGTCTAATGGCAGAAGACCATGTTGATATCATTAGTTTTCAGAAGAAATCATCATGGTTTCAAAGGATTGAGAAACTTTAAAAGCCTATGTAATCATGTAACCTGTAATTTGTCCCTTCTGAGCATTACAGGTGTGCACTAACAGTGTGCAGGAAGCCCTCTGATTCTTTTATCAGGATACTTACCTGTGCTTTCAAACACAACGTGTCCACTCAACTGCCATTTAAGATAGGGAATATGCATTAAAATAAAGATATTTGTGAGTAAACTCAAAGGATTATTGGTGTGAAAGCTTATGGAGCACTGCTTACTTAAGTGGAAAGCACAGACTGGTGGAAGTAGGTGTATTTGTAATTAGACAGAGCTCACATACGTACCTTGAGTTTTCTTTGCTTGCTGCAGAAGGTGCAATACCCAGAGGCACAACTTCCTGAATGTTGTTCAGCTTCCTTAGCTGTGAGCCAAAACTGACAAACAAATCCACTTCTGAATTTAGATGTGATGTCTTTTCTTCTGTTTAACAGAAAATAACTTTGCTTTTTCCCCCAGGGTTTTGAAGAATTGCAGAAACAACTTGACTCTCGACTCCAGAGTACTGAGATGTCAGGAGCTCATAACTCAGAATATCAGACTCTAGAAGACTTGGAAAGGAAACAAAAAGAATATTCTGAGCATGTAATAGATCATGTAAGGCTCTATTTTTTCCTGAAATTTCATTTTCATATTATTCTTTTCATGGGAAATGTTGGGGTTTTTTTTCCTTTACCTTTTGTGTTGACTAGTCCACAGTTAGTAGTTTAGATGTCTGTGAGTCCCGAAAACATTTTCACATTGCTCTAGCAAAGTATTTACAATGCCCTTTGGGAGCCAAGACCTGAGAGATATCTGTTGATTGTCAGATGGTAAGATCCTATTTCAAGCTTACATCTAGCGTGACTTTTAGGAATTCTATCCTAGCAATCCTAGTTTCCTTCAATCCTCCATAACTAGTAAGAGAGTAATTAGAGACTGTAAAACTTTCTGAGCTGAAACAAGTACTAAGAAAATACAGTACAACCTTTTAGTATGCTCTGCACATATAGTTTAGCAAAACGTTTTTCTTTAGCAACTTTCCACATTAGAATATATTTGCATGTCTTTTAATGTAAAAATAGAGTTTGATAATAGGCATTTGATTCTCAAAGTAAAGATTTATTTTGTATTTTTTCTCTTCAATAGTGTCATTCTGTCCAAATAGCTTGCAAGCTATGAAACTGGAGGCTAAAAATATTCTGGGTTTTTTTTTTTAGTAAACTGAATAATCTGGAAGATATTCTCCTTTCCAGTCCTGTTTCTGAGGTTTGAGCAAATTCACTGCTGATGAAAATGAGAGACTGACTAGTCAGACCATAGCTCTGTGAGCTGCCTGTGCTGATTGATGTGGCACTTCAGCCCTGAACCAAACAGTCTGTCATTGCAGCCTTGAGCCTTTTTTAGAGCAGTTAACATATTTTAATCTCTGGTGCTTAAGTGCTTCACTGGGAATTTTCTCAGCTTTTGTTTGATTTTCTCTGCTTTCGCTTTATAGTGGAAGTCCTGGTAACGATGGTACATCTGTATCAAATTTATTTTGCAATTTAACTTTTAGTCTGCTAAAAATTGATTGTTTTGAATTTTCCAGAGCTCTCACATAAAAAAAAACCACTGGCAGCCTGGCTAAGCAACCTAAGGTTATTCACCAGCAGCAGTAATCCTTCAGTGGGTCTGTCACTCTTACGCCAGTAGATGCTTTTCATCCATACTGAAAATTGATTTCCCTGTACATAGATTTGGATATATCAAGACCTTGAACTCATCCACTCTTCTCTCAGTAATATAAAGAGGTTGGTTTTTTTGCCATCCTCAGAGATGCTATAGTAACATCATTTTCAAAACTCACATACACTTAATAGAAATCTTGACAATAGATATATTTTCTTACCTTTCTATGTACTAGTAATCCTATTGAAGACCATAAAGTACCCACAGTTTAAGTTTTTCTGGGATGAGTCTAAAACTAGAAATTGCCCACATAAAAAGATACCAAAATGGGCACATTGTGCTGATACTTCATGAAGAACTTCATTCCAGTGCAGCTACTCAGAGAATAGTTTAGGTTGGAAGGGACCTCAAAAGATCATCTAGTTCCAACCCCCCATAGAATAGTCAACCAGTCAACCCCCTGCCATAGGCAGGGACACCTCCCACTAGAACAGGTCACTCAAGTCCTCATCCAGCCTGGCCTTGAACACCTCTAGCGAGGGAACATCCACAACTTCCCTGGGCAACCTGTGCCAATGTCCCAGCACCCTCACTGGAAAGAATTTCTTCCTAACGTCTAGTTTAAATCTCCCCTCTTCCAGTTTGAACCCATTACCTCTCATCCTGTCATTACAAGACTTTGTAAATAGTCCCTCCCCAGCTTTCCTGTAGGCTCCCTTCAGATACTGGATAGCCACTATAAGGTCTCCTCAAAGCCTTCTCTTCTCCAGGCTGAAGAGCCCCAACTCTCATAGCCTGAATAAAGTGCTTGTGTAGCTTGTCACTATGAAAGGCTTTGATGGTGAAATACAGTTACAATTTTTCAGTTTTCCCTTTTTAGCAAAAGATTTGACTGGAATGCCTGCTCCTGCAACTAAATAAACTTCCCAGATAAAAGGGCTGCAAGTTTATTAGTTTTCCTATTAACACTAAAACCAGGATAGGCTGTTGTAAATTAAGTATGTGGAGAATTAACAACAAATTCTTACAATAACCACAAAAAAAAAAAGTCAGGTGGTTATGTGTCTCCGAGATGTGTATCACTGTATAGTAAATAATCTCTGAAAGTCTGATAAGTGTTCACTGGAACTACCAATACTGAAAGTTGCCTGTCAGCACAGTGACTTCTGAGTTGGTAGACTCATGGCTCTGGCTGTAATGCAATACTCAGTGATTAATGAAGGAACATGAATTGGTTTTTGATTCGTATTCTACAGATGGAAGCTTTCTGGAAGCAGACTGACAAAGCCCAGCAGGCTTTTTTGGACCAGTCAAAATGTTCAAGTGCCAAATCAACGAAGATAATGATGGATCTGACAGAGAAGATGATTGCAGTAGAAAACTTATTAAGTGAATTTCAAGATTTGCAGGCAATGGTAAAGTACAAAAAGAAATAAACGTTGAGAGAGATTTAGTCAATCTGAACACAAAGAATGGTGCAATTGTACAGTCTGTCAGTCCTGTCTCTGGAATGATGCAGACTGCTTACTCAAGTTGTCTCTTTCAGCTTTCTTGCAGAGAGCACAATTTCCATTGCAGTTTATGAAGATTTACAGGAGGATGAACTCTTGGCAGTTGAGTTCTAATTCTCAAAATACCATTTCCACAGTTGTTAGGAAAAGATGATATTAGTGAAGCCCTTGAGCTGGAAACAACAGCAGTACATCTAATGATGACGGGTAGTTTGGGAATGAGCAATTAAACTCAACCAGAGACCCATTCTTGGTTTCTAAACAGTTTTATGTTTGCTTTAGGACATTCAGGAAAGGTTATTCAACTGGGAGCTTATGGTGAAAATGATTGATTCACTGAAGGCCTATATACCAGAAGAGTGCAAGTGTAGATTAAATACCGTATCGAATATTCTAGACCACTTAACTGTAAAGAAAAATCTCTCAGTCCAACAAAAGGAAGAACTTCTAACAGATCTGCACAAAGCATTCTGGGAACAGCTGGCACATTTCAGTAATGGTGAGTAGTTAGACCAGAGCTCATTACTTAAATGCATATATATTAAGTCACATTATTGCATTAAAGATTTAAAAAAAAATGGCTTCAGCCCTATACCCCTCTGTTTTGAAAAGGTATTGATAAATTGGCCAAGGACACTGTTACTATGAAGGGTGGATGCTTGGAATGGGAACTTTGGCTTTAAGCCTTTTAAATCTTGTTCCAAGCAGTATTATGAACTTACTCTACAGTCCACATAATCTCTACCTTATTTCATTAATTTGAAGATTGAAGAGTCATATTTGTTAGAAATACTTGTGAGCCATATTCATGCAGCACACTGTCTTCTACCTCCACATGCTAGCAGGAGATCATAAGACACACCCAATCTAAGCTGTGCTATCACTCATGCAAAAAAAGATCATTTTAAGCCTTTATAATTCACTTGGAACTATAGGGAGGCTGAAGAAGGGAAGAGCTGAGTCCTAGATATTTCACAGTACTAGCACAAAAGGAAAAGGACCTTGACAACTTTTGCAGCAGGTTCCTGGCTCAGTCACTTTGGAAGCTGATATGGCTGCTTGCCAGCTCAAGTTAATCAGAACCAGCATTGCTTTAGACCTTTTCTTCCCACCATATGTTACTGCCCCTGTCCTTGCAGCAGCATTTGCATATCTGCAGTTAGATAATGAGCCACTTCTAGACCTTCCTGAAGCAGGAGGAAGAGCTTTGGGCTGCTGCAGATGGGAGTCTGTTTCTTGAACTGACACAGTGCTTTTGCATAAGCAGTAGTCCCAGTGAAAGGGAGAATGCAGGGTGGTAGTGATCCAGAAACCTGGTAGATTTAAGTGCCATGTAACAACTCAAAAGTTTACATCTAAAAAGACCATCAGAGCAAGAATCAAATTTGAAATCCTGCATGGTAGTTACTTGCCAGTTTCACTTACCAGCAGATTTCTGTGAGCTTATGTTGTGTGACAGTAGCAGATGCTCCTTTCTCCCTGTGGAGTTACGGTATCTAATCATCGTTGGTTTATGTTCCAGAATGTATACAGCAAAGTAAAGACCTGATCTTGAGAGAACAGGAGTGCCATAAAAAGAAGAGAAAAGAGTTCAAAGATAGGCAGAAAGCTGAACAAGAGAGTCTCCTCAGTAAAAGTTCTCACAATGAAGATGTTAATGATTTCCTTAAGGTGGGCACATAAAAGCTTGTTTTCACTGTTCCATTATTTTTTAAGGTCAAATACATTCAGCTATTCAAATATATCTATTGTGTTTCTTTTGTTGTGTTTCTTTAGGTTTACCATGAGCTGTTAAAGAAGCATCGGCAAGCGCAGTGGGAAGTGGAGGAGGAGGATGACTGCAAGAGCACAGAGGCTGTTGCAGATCTCTACAAGGTACTACCACTAGTGATAGATGTCATTTACTAAAATCATTCTGAAGACCTTATAATCCCACTATATGATATCAGGTCTTGGGGAGGACTGGGGAATGGCAGGAGAGATCATGGCAGCTACAGGAAGCTGGCTTGGCAAACCAGCAAATAGAGGCAAGACAGTCTTCCCCATTAGCTTGACTTTTCCATGATCTTCCAACATGCTACATTCCCTTAGCTTATATTAGTCAGGAAATGCCTGTGTGGTTTGCCAGAACACGCTGCCTGGCTGACAAGGCTGCAAGAATGTTGAGAGCCCACAACATCTGACGTTATTGCCAGCAGAGACACTTCATTTATGTAGCATAATTATCACTTCTGTACCCTGGGTAGGATGGTACTGGTCTTAGTTAATTTAATGACATCTCCCAGAATAGTTATCTATTTTCCACTTGAAGAAATTGTTTTGATGCTATTTAGTTATTTAGTTCCCTGAAATAAGATCAGATCTTTGGTGTAAGTAACATTTTTACACTTCTTCATGTTACTTATTTGGAAACCATGTAGATGCTTCATTCTTTTTATGTCATACTTAATTAATTTCTATCTGTACAAAAAAAAAAAGAAAAAGGATAGCATAATCTATCTGTTAAAGCCCAAAGTTGTAGCCAGCAGTGACCTTTAATGAGGCTGGAAGTAATTACTTTCAGATCAACAGGATCCTTATCATGATTAATTATGACCAGATCATGGTGTTATGGAAACTTGTAGTTCACATCACCTTAGGAAAAGATACTCACACAATCTTAATTAGCACTAGTCTACATGCACTCTTTTAAACTCAACTGATAAGAAAAAATAAAGCCACTGTGTCTAGAACAAATAGTTCTGCCACGGTTTCATGTAGTAGGAAAGCAACAGGATATTTGAGAACTGCTGCTTTGGAGGAAGGAAGAGTTTGCTTGGAGGGCTATGCCAGTGAATCAAAGTAGATTAATTGTACAAAGCTATTTAATTTCTGAAAATTCAACATGTCTGCTGATATTGATGCACACATTCATTCTCCAGAGTTACTAACACCTATCCTTAATTCACGTGAAATCTCTGGAGACAAAGCAATTTTTTTTCACCCTGAGCAGTTCCACCTCATTTGTGAAATCATACTGCTTTTCTTTATTGCATGCTCTGCTTTAGTGACACTAAGCTCAAGCCCCAAAACGCTATTTCTTTTAGCACTGTTAAGCTAAGTTTTCTTTTCCATAAAAGAAAAATTGGTTTGGGTGAATTAAGTGTTTCTAGAATTGCCAGGTTGCCAGGAGAGCTGCATAAACTTGAACCCTGCCAATTCATTCAGCTTTAAGCCATTATATTCCATATTACAGCTGCTCTCTTGTTCCTAGACCCAAACAAACACTGCCAGACACGAAAAACTGCAAGTACTGTGAACCAACTGGCATGGTGAATGAGGGTCCGCAAATCTTCATTTCCACTTTTCCTACAATAGAGCATTTTTATTGTGACATTTAACACAATGAACAACTGCCCTTTCTCCCCTCAAAGCTAAATAGAGATACTTCAGATTGTTTTAGGAAAGCAGGCTGCTGAATATACCTTAATAAGAAGAAACAATGCAAATGAGCATAACCCCACTGTAGGTAAATGGAGCTGTTCTGAATTCCACAGGTGGGGGAAGTGTAGTACTTACATGTTGTGCATTATCTAGGGCATAAAAGTAAGAGCAGATTTGCCATTAAGGGTAGTTGTATTGCTCAACCACACTGCCATTGTTTCTCTCTCTACTCCAGCACCCTTTCAGAGTGAAAGTGCACCTTGGACAAGCAGAAGCTTTCCATGGGCAGCAGGGCTTTGCCTGTTAATTTAATTTAATTTCTCCAGGTTTCTGCTAAGGAAAAGCTACTGCTACCAATGGGGAAGATGAGATACCCATGGGGAGGCGACAGGGATTTGAGGTACTCCACAGTGCAGTGGTGTTACTGCTACTTTGGTCAGGTAGACTTAAGCAAGGAAACATCAGACTAAGAAGCTGAAAACCAGGAAGCCTCACATGGCAATTATCAACACTGCCACAAGATCTATGTGCCAGTCAGGTTTGAACGAGCTGATTTGTGGAACCAGCTAATTAGGACTCATCTGCACATGCTGTACTCCCTGAGACTTACCTGATAGTAATTTGCCTTGCATTCATTTGGAAGGTTTGGACTCTCCTGTTCCTGTTCTACCATAAGCAAGGAGAGGTTAAATGAACAAACATTCTATTGTTCTCTTAATCTCCATAGTTCCATAACTACAAGCGTGTGTTATTAAGTGAATTAGAAGGCCAGAAGAGAACTTCACCATTAGAGAGTTCTGTTCTGTTGCTTTCTTAACATTCCAATAGCAATAGCACCCTAGCAATATTACTGAAAGAAACCAGTGAAGCTCTCTAAAGTCACCCTGGCATGCCCCACAGATACTTGGTTCAGACAAATGACCATTTGGAGTCATACTCAGTAAGTTCATGTACTGCCACAGCACCAATGTTAGAGAGGTGGATGGTAGCCAGTTCATTACAGTTAGGTCTCATTCTCAGGCTTGCCTTCAGCTAAGAGCAGTTGCTAGTAGCTTTCAAAAGCAGTGATCTTAGAGCATACAGGTGCCTCCACCCTATGTATCACCTGTATCAAAGCTTGTTATTTAGGTGACAAACCAGAACCAATCCTTAAGGAAAAAAGCCAGTACAAGGTTTCCAGGGGCTGCACTCTGACAAATCTACTCAGCCAAGTATGGAAACCCAGTTGCCCAACCATTGCTGTAACAGCTATATATAAAACGTTTTCCAAGGGAAAAGGACCTGGTAAGGTTCTTTATTACCTTATGATAAAATTTTATATGCAATAAAAAGCTCAGGCCCCTTGACCCTCCATCACTTCTGTGCTAGAATGACTTACTTCAACAGTTACCTTGGTTTGTCTTAGTATAAGCAAGCAGGGAAGCAAGCCTGACAAACTTAGTTTCATGAAAGTATTACTTCAATGCAAGAGGTGATACTAAAATATATGGAAGAGGTCATCACATGACCATTCCTGGGGACAGAAGAAACAGGTGAGCAACATGTTAAGTAACACTACCTTGTGGGAAAAGATCTTTGCCTTATTATCACAATGTCGTTCTAAGCCTTTCTCAAATTTCTGTGCCTTTTCTTTTTCATTTCCCCCTTTTAAACAGTTTGTGAGTTCATCAAGACAGATTTATATAACCCTCCAACACTATTGTAGCCTGTAGTGCTACAGGACATCAAAGAATTATCCAGATGGTGAATAAATATGTAAAAAAGCAATGATCTGGAAGCTGCCTGTGTTTGCATAGACTAATTGAGTAGGTTTGTTTTGTGTACACATGAATAAATCAATTAAAAATTATTTAACCAAGGTTAATGGAATCTGTTGATGCCTGAAGTGAATGAATGGGTAATATTTGGAGAATAGCTTAGGACTTTTTAGCCATACTAGTGGATTAAAATAGTGCACTGTAGGTAAAGAGTCTGTGTCTAGACACAGGCTTCATAACTAATTCTTGAAGTGCAGGTTAGGGAACGGGGGCAAATTATTTTGATTATCAAAATCTATAATGGCTAAGGAGGAATTGAACCAGAAGTAATTGAATGACTTGGCTTAATATTTTCATAAACACAAGCTGCAGAATTATCCCAGACATATGGGATACTGGGCTCTGGTATTGGCTTGAGTAGCTTTTCAATTGCCAAGTTTTTACTTGAATTTTCTTTTACATGGCAGCAAAAGCACTTCCCCCTCCCCACCCAATATACCTTGTTCTGTTTCTTGTGGTCTCTTGAAAAGATAAACGGCTAGCTCCTCGCAAGCCTGTCTCAGTTTTGGCAAGTCATGTGTTCACTAACCTTTAATCATTTCTTTCTCCTATTTTTTGGTGAGCTACCTGCTTATTTCAGTAGGAAAGGGAGAAATGAAAAGAGGTTGGTGGCTAACGATTCATTATTAAGAAAACAGACATGCAGATTGCACAAAGGAAATCAATTAACAGCTAGGAATGACGTAGTCCATGATAAGATAATTATTTTTCCTCAGCCTTAATGTCAAAACCATAAGAACACACCATTTACTGTCATTTACAGTTCCTCTTTGCAGATAGCAGTTCACCAGAATATTGTTTCATTCGACTCAACAGAACAGAAATGCACAGAAATTTAGAATAAAATGTATTAAGTAATGAGGATTTTAAGCAGGCGAAGCAATAAACATTTATGAATGAGTAAACATGAATGTGACTTTGAAACACTGTATTTGATTTTTTTCATTTGCTAAAAAAAGGGATATTTTTTTTTCCAAAATAAAATTTGCAGAATCTCAGAGACTTAATGCTCTTACTTTCTTTATATCATTTCATTAATACGAGATGTGGGGAGGATGCTTTTCCTAGTGTGGGCTGTACTAAGGGCTAGCTTCTTTGCAAGATGAATCACCCACAGCTTGTCTCAGATGGGATCCCTATCAGAAACCTCCACCACAAATGTTCCCTTTTGAAAATTTTGCCCCATGACTTATCCCAAAAAGTCTGAAAGACAGCATGGTCTGACAGATAAAATCTGAACTCTTACCATGCAGGCTCTGTCTAGTTCTGGGTTTGATCACTGCTTAAATTTCATCTGGTCATTTCAGCCAAAGCTGAGAGAAGGTACCTGATTAGGATAGCCTTAATTCTAAAGTTTGCTTCTTGCCTTATCGCATAAGAAGATGTATTTTACCTTTAAATGGATTGACAATCTGTTACTAGTTCAGTCTAGTAAAGGACATAACCTTCTCTACAAAGGCACGTTTCTAAAGGAGAGGTACAAAAAGAGACATTTGAAACTGTCTCCTGAATAAATCAAGCACCAGTGAGGAAGTAAGACTGGAATTTCAATGAACCTCCATTTAAATGCATGGACATCCAACTTCTTTTTTTGTAGTAGCTTGTGGTAAGGATGACTTAAACATTATTGTCTCTTAGAAGTGTTAGGATGCTTAAAAGCAGGTTTCTGTTTTCATTTTCCAGTTGGAATAGAATAGAATAGAATCAACCAGGTTGGAAGAGACCTCCAAGATCATCCATTCCATGGAAGAGAGTACAAAGTACATGAAATCAGCTTTTCCCCATTTAGCAGGAGTTTATGATTTTAGTGGCTAATAATATCCAAGAAAGTTTAAAGTATTTATGGGGTGTATGATCTGAGTAGTGAATCTATGTCCTTACTCTTTCATTACATTCACATGAGATGCAGAAAAGGAGATGCATCTCTTGTCTTCTGAACAAGTATCCTAGCCCTCAAGTTTCTGGAGGTATGTGCAGGAGTGTTTTACAGCTTTGACCAGAAATTTTAATGAAATGCTGTTGTTTCCCAAATTAACTAATAACTGTGCAGTAGCCCCTGGGAGACAATAGATACTAGTCAGAGGCTGGCCAGGAAAGTACAATACAGTCAGTCTTTCTAAATAAATGTCCCAGCTTCACTGTTCACTTTACTCTCATCTGCATATAGGAACCTTTTAATCATTTGGATTTGAGAGAGACTATTAATACTGTTCTGTGGTTTTGTAGTGAAATCTGATAAGCTGTGCATTTCCCTGGTTTTTGACAAAATTAAGTATTTATTGCCTTGTTTGAAATTCAGATGCACTCAGCATTTTAATCTGAGCCCATTTTGTATCTGCATATACCCCATGGTATTTCTTTATGCTTGATGAATTTCTCTGGAGGTTTTTTGAAAAGCTTTGAGATTGACTGCCAGGTACTACCAAACAGGTTCATTCAACACTGCAATCAGCTATTCTATAAATGGAATCAATCTGAATACATTTCATTAAGTGAAAAGTTCTAAAAAACAGGAGATGGCATATCAGGAAGCTTCTAAGAACTATTTTGTAGACGTTTTAGTCAAAAAGATTGTGGAATCAGTAGGATGTCTTAACCATTTTCCTTTTTTTTTTCATTGTATACAGCAAGCTTTATAATCCCTAGTCTGCCATCGCCACTCACAGACTTATTGCTGTTCAGATCAAGTACATTCCTTAGAGTACAAATAGTTCTGAACTATTTTGCTAGCTTTGAGTCACTTTGGTAGGATTCAATCACATCTACAATCTTCCCTAAATGGAACCTTACAATTTCTGCTGCCTCATTTTAAAAGGCCATTTCACTGTGCTTTTTCAAGTGCTGCGTTAAACAGGGTGGCTATTGCACTGTACCTGTGCTATGTCCTCTGCTTAGGGCATGCTGTCCGCCTTAGGGTCTGGCTTGCAAGGACTGCCAGGGATCTAATGTCCATATAATTGTATTCAGATTAAAGAAGCTATCAGCCAGTGGTTCCTTTAGCACTGCAGAGAAGTTAGTATTCTGCTGTTCATCACTGAGGGTGGTTTGTGATCCTGGACCACAGATGACACCACTAAATGCAAGATTGTGTGCTGCACAGAGAGAATTTTTAGCAGAACTTAGAGGGAAGATGCTCGGTCCTGTTAAAAATCACCGTCCCAGGGACTTAAAGCACATGAACAGCTTCCTGTTGCTTTGTGTGTCAGTTTGCAGCACTCCCAAAGAATATCCTGCTTACTCCTGTTTCCCACCCCTGTGTTCAGCCAGTGATTTTAAAGGGACTCTTAATGTGAAAAACTGTTCCTGGAATTCTAATCCCACTTTCTTGTGTCTTTTAATACATCAATTTCAGCAGACTAATTTTGCAAACAAATAGTTAATCACCTTTGTTCTAAAGATAGTCACATAAAGAAGCTGCAGGGGACACAAGCAGAACTCTATTCACTTGGCCTTTAAATAAAGTGGCATCAAGGCAAGTACCAAAATACCTTCTTTATGTTGTGTGCAAAAGACTTCCTAGTAAATAATAGTCTAGAGCCATCAGCATGCCAGTGAGGTGCTATCAGTTCTGCAGCAAAGTGATGTAGCTGCCACAGGTGGAACTTTGTTTAAAAATAGATTTCTTTAATTCCCTGCCTGAGATCTTTTGAGGTTGCAGTAGAAATACCACAGACTCCTCTAGACTGCTTTTGAACTATTTCAGACCCAAGAAGAATTTTTCTATTCCTAAACACCCAGTAAAGGTAGGAGAACTTGTCCTGTAAGCCTAGTAAAGCTAGTTAGACGAACATGTTAAGAACATCTAAATAAATCTCTTAGTGTGCAAGGATTTGTAGATTTTGATCACTTAAGAGATTGTAATTAAACCTCCGTGTAAAAGAATGAAACAGCTAGAAGATTTCACTCGTTCCTGTGATAGAATCATGGAATTGTTAAGGTTGGAAAGTACCTTTAAGGTCATCACGTCCAATCATTAACTCAGCACAGCCATGTCACTCAGCACCAGGTCTACGCAACTTTTGACTGCCTCCAGGGATGGAGACTCAACCACTTCCTGGGCAGCCTGTTCTTGCAAGAGGAATGCTGAAGGGTTTAGAAATGTTAGCTGTATTTTAAAGGAAAAGAAAACCACAGAAGTGTTTTCAAGAAAGCTAACACTGATGTACAATGAAAGCAAAACCGAGTAAGCGATAGATCTTTTGGGACTGGTAAGACCATGTGGAACTCACACAAAAATAGATCTTCGTACTGCTGGAGTACTGCAGTGTCTGTGTGACCTTTCCAGAGTGTTTTTGTTTTCTGTCTTCTGCTGGGGAAAGCTACTTTCCTTTACTCCTCCTCTTCAGGGATTACCTAAAATCATAGCAAGTTTGCAGAGTTTGTAGCATCACTTTGTATTTGCCAATGAAATTACATGTTCTGAACAGACTTTGTAGTTTGGATGCCATCTAACTAAATCACCCAAACTCTTCCTCTGACTGCAACAGCCTGAGCAATGCAGAACCGCTCATGTGGGACTAGGTTTAATAAAACCACCAAAATATATTTGTTTTCCTATGTTTGAACCTTCCATCAGAAGGAATCTGGATAATTCTGTCCTTCAGACATTGAACCAACCGTTAACACAACTAATGTCAGTTTTGCCTAATTAAAAGCTGTGCTTCCCCTTTTAACCCTTCCTTCTTCCCTTCATGCATTTCATATCAGCACCTTTGAAAATGTGCCTACGGTTGGTCACTACCCCAGTGTCTTCGCTGGGACATGGTTCTCTCAGTTGCATCATGAATACATGCAGGGAAACAGCTCTGATGAACTGAGAGTTCACTTTCTCACCTGGTTCTCTCTCTGTCCTTCATCTCTCTGTTAGGAGCTGTACTCCAAAGCTTCCCATGCTTTAGAGAAGTTGGTGGTGGAGCTGTTTCTTCAGACCCTGCCTGTTGTGACTGGCCTCTCTGTAAAAGAATGTGAGCTTCTGCTAGAGGAATGGCAGGAGAATTTGGTCCCTCAGCTGGAGAAATGGGAGACCCACCGCCAGAGACGCTGGAAGCTTTTCCAGGAACAGCTACTGCAAGAAAAAGAAGTAAGAACCATATTACATTAGAGGGTACCACGTTCTAAAACCAGAGATATGGAAAAAAATTATCAAAATACTTACCTGTAGAGAGCATTTCACGTATAAATATACAGCCCAGCTCTAGACACAGGGATAGGCAGTTTGACGTGCAATGTGGAATAAATATATGCTATGCATGTAGACTTGCGGAGAGGAGTCAAAGAGCAATTACTGAACATCTGTCCACAATGTTAGATGACTTTGTCAGCACATAAACAAATTTTGGCAAGGCTGCTGTCTGATGTCCTCAACTCTTCAGCACCTACATAAACAGTTCAAAAGGAAAATAAAAAACAACCTTCATGTGCTGTGTTTGGAGAGGGTACATATGAGTACAGTTTACAAGAAAAGAGACCTTACAGTGATAAATATCCCTTTTTTTATGTATTAATACTATAATAGTTGGAAACATGAGAGTCACTTTATGTAAAGCTTACTCTGAGAAGGTGAAAAAGCACACATCTAGCTTTCCTGTTCTGTCTGTGCCCAGCATAGGGAGCGTTAACACCGGAGAAGAAAAGCAGACAGAGTACATGTGAAGGCATTTTTATATTTTTTTCTATTCTCTTTCCTAACATTTATACATACCCAGAATATATATCCTCTGGGAAAACAATATCTTTTGCAAAGAAAAAAAGATCAGTTTCATATTTAACTTCGCCTTAAATGCTTGGAGAATGTAAGTGAGGCAAATGGGAATAAACAGCTACTGAAAATAAATGATCAGGATTTTCTCACATAGCCTCTACCTCATGATTTCTGCAGAGGAGCTCTGCTGCCTGGACAGTGATTTGAGGGAGCAGACTGCTGCGCCAAGCTGAGGCGTTTACTTGGTATTCGGTGTGCATCACACCCCATCTACAGGCTGTTAGGAGAAATCTCTTTGCTTCGATTTCCTCAATCAGTGCTCAAAAAGTCCTTCTGAGAGCTGCAGGGTAAAAAAGAGTGAGCTTACAACAGCAAATTAGATCCAAGTATCTGAGGTAGAACTCAAAAGTTATGAGTTTCATTACCTGCAAAAGGCATATTTTTCACCATTATGGTCAGAGAGCAATATCTAATGTTAGCAGTGCTTCAAAAGGTCTTCTAACAGACTTGTTGCCAGGAAGCAAAGTGCTGAGAAGATTACAGAATAAAATGGGGTAAGAAGACTTCTCAGCACCCAGAAAACTCGACCAGTATCTGCTTACCAGTTATGACATGGTGTGCACTTTATTGCATTCTCCGTGGAATGACTCTTAAAGAAGCCAGGCATTCCTTGGAGCTTTACTGCCCCATTTACTGTGCTTTTGTCACTGGTTTTTCTGGTTAAAAGGAGAAATGGGAGAGCCTGAGCTTTCTTGCAGATAATGATTCTGTACAGCAGCATGGTTTTCTCCACTCTGTTCTGACCTGTCTCTGAGCAAAGTAAGGCTGTTCCCAAGAGCAGGAAAGCTTGGAGAGGTACCCGATGACTTGACCCAGCATTGGAAGATCAGTGCAGCACAAAGCTCGAGCTTTCCACCTGGCTTGATGAAATAATTATCTCCATTTTGGTAATCTTCAGCCATAGACCAGAAGCCTCAAATTAAGATTCTCAGAGGAGCTTTGCTGTTGTGTTTGTGCCTGTATGCATCGGTTCTAATATTTTAAAGATGGAAAATACTCATCTCTTTCAGCCTATCCCAGTGTGCTGCTGGGATGTTGCTTCCAATAAAACATACTTATTCCCAGCTGATCCTTAACTTCACAGTCATCTTCCTAATAGCCCTTTTGAAACAACACACTGCTTTAGTATTGGTCCAAATCTCGCCTTCCCTTATTTATCATCCCATCTTCAGTGCATAGTTCCATCTTAAATGCATAACTTGATCTTTCCTCTTTGTTGTTTTATTACTTGTGTGGTTGATGTACTTCTACTGTTCAGCTGCATAAGTGTTCTAGGGGGATTTTCTGCTGCGTTCTCAGCTTTCCATTGGTCTCAGGGAGGTAAAGAGACCTTTTATAAATATTACATACAGCTTACCTGAAATGCTCTCACAGTGAAAAAAGTGACTCATTCTTTTCCTTTGAAAGAAGCTGCATTCAGCACTACAGAACTAGGCTATTTCTTTGTAAACAGAAATAAACAATTGGTCCCTGTCTTAGTTCTCCATTCTGCATGTCTTTTTGGATAACATGTACTGGTAGCAGTAGAGGTGCTAAATGTTGGGTTCTTGGCTGCAATATTATATCATTTACCATTATAATTGGAATTCAGATGTCTCCTGGCTTCTGTGTCTTGGTGATCTATGCCCTTGCAGACTGGTCTAGCTCTAGAGCAACTTCTCAGTGAATAATCAGGTCTCCAAAAATGATGGAGCTATAGCCAGTCTCTCATTGAAAATAAAAATACATCTAGAAAGTAGAAAGTAATTTTCAGCCCTTCTTTTAACTGAAGAGACATTAAAATGGATCTAGAAGATGTATGCAGAAAGGTGTAGGACTAGGAAGCTGTAGCCAGAGAGCTGCTAAAAGGAAATACTGATACAGTCATTACTTCAGGCATTTGACATCTGTCAGGATGATATCTGGTAGACCTTGATTTGCCACATGCAGCATGCAGTCAGCGCTCAGAGCACTGTGCTCAGTCGTGCTCTGTGATTTTTAACAATTGCCTAGACTCACATCAGTTCAGGTCTGGCTACATAGGTAGGTCTTGCAGCTCTTTCTGAGACCAGCCTGGTGGGCTCCCTGGTGTTACAGAGACATTCAGGCTGTGCACTTCTTATGCTCAGTTGCACTCTTTCCATCTGTCATCTGTTGTTGACTGCCTGCCCATCATTCTCAGGCATCCTGCTCAGGAGCATGCGTTTTGGTAAAGTTTTCTGTGTAGAGAGGGATCAATTACATCTGTTGCTGTGTATATGACAGAGAAGGTACTATCCAAGAAAGACACTGATATTTAAGTCAAAGATGGTGTGGTTTCTGGTGTTTGCACTTCATTCTCCACTCACAGATAAAGCCTCTACCCTGCACAGTTCACTGCTTCCCAATGAAGAGACTATCAAATGCAGCAGGAAGGCTTAGTACCGCTCCTCATGCTACAATTGCTAACACCAAGAATTATGCAATTACACATCTAACTCTTTGCTAGACATACTGATCTCGTGAAACTTTGCTGGCTAGAAGAGCAGAAAACAAGGTCCCTTTTGTTCTGAATGAGGCTAGAACGTGAAGTAAAGCTGTCAGAGAGCTTGGACATTACATACAACCTGCATTTATCCAGCTGCTAGGGCAGCCTACAATATATATTCTTCGTCTCTGACAGTAATAGAATTTGGTCTTTACAACTGCTTCGTTTTGTGGCTTATTTTTCTTTAAATTCTAGCAATATACTGAACAAAATCTTAGGTCCTTATCTCCAGAAGTTTACAGTCTAATGGAAAATCCATCAAAGCATTTGAAAATTAAATTCTTTTAGATAAATATGACCCTGAACTTGCAGTCTATTAACCTAATCACACAGTCTCCAGTTCTAACTATTAGCACTGTGTACTACACACAAAAGCGTGATGAAAGATGCTATCTTTGTTTAGTGAAAATAAAAATATTCTCTACTAGTGGAAGAATAAACAACAAAAGCCCACACAACCTGCTGAAGATATGATGCAATGTTTTGTGCCATATTGTTCATTTTTTCTTCTTAGCCTGTGTCTGAAACCAGAAAATCTTTGGAAGATACATCTCAGGGCAAATCCAAACCAGTGCAAAGCCTCCCTTTCTTTTCAGTGAGCTTTAAGACTTTGCTCATTGAGAAAAAGATATTCCTAAGTAGAATAACTTTAATTTAGTATGAGTTTGTTTCTTGAAAGAAGGGGATGATGTTTTTGCAGGGTTGTTTAGCCCCTGATTCTTAATGTCGTTACTAGAATGACTGAAATCAGAATATCTTACAATTGTCATTTTTCCCTGCTGCTTTCAGCTGTGGATAAAGGAATATGCTCTGTCTGCTGTGATGCAGAAACACCTGACTGAGAAACAGGAGAAGATAATTCAGGGTGTCGTAAGCAGACTAAGATGCCTCAGTGATGGGTAAGCACTGGTGTAAAGCTGCACTTCTGTATGTACAGATCAAAACTCGTGTACATAACATTGTGGAGAACAGTGTTGGGGCATTATGAGCATCTTCAGGCAGAGAGGCAGCTACTTTAATTTGCTAGTATCAAGAACAGATTTAGAAGTAATATTGTGACTCCTGGTAATTAGAAAAAGTAGTCTTTTGCAATTTGTCAAGTGGTGTGCTTTTGTGTGTCTGCTGCTATGTTTGGGAATGATTTCAAATCTTGAGTCAGCCTCTCTTTGCACTCTGTATGTCACACTGGAGTTGGATAATCTTCAAGATAAAATGTTCCATCCAGAACCATTTGACTTTGCCTTTGTTTTGTGCTATTACAGTACCACTGACCATCACTTTGTGTGGTATGATTCCTCTTGCATTCTCTCTCTGTATTCACCAAAGAAACTTCTAGTTTCATCTCAACTTTGCATAGTTAAGCATCTCTTTTCCCCAATTATGTCGTATCTACCTTGTTTGGATCAAGATAATTCATTTAACATGGTTCTCACATTCTCAAAGATCAACACATTCGATAGCTTGTCTGTTTGGTACTTTTCAGTTTAACCTTACATTTGCACTTTCTCTGACTTGAGTGTTTTGCAGCATTCAGAGCTCACGGTGCCTTACACGTACACACATCAGATACAGGCACGAACAATGTCATCCCAAATATGCACACAGATTTCACTCACCTGGTCCAGAACCAGCTTTGAAATTTGCTGTCCCTGTTTTAAATTCACCACAGACATGGTATCAGCCACACCTGATGTGCCATCTAACACTGGCCTCTTCAGTCTCTCTCCAGAGTGTGCCTCCTTGTTGATCCCAGATACACTGTCTTGTGTTTTCTTGAAATAACTTTCCTGTAGTTCTGATTACGTTCTCTCTTCATCTTCCTTCAAGTCTCCTATTAAAGAAGATTTTATTATTGATTATAGATAATTATTTATCTATTTTGGTACTTTTTTATTTTAACTTCATTGTAACAGAAGTCTGTCACATTAATACCCATTCTTTGCACCTGAGCAGCTTTCCAAGCTATTCTTTGTATGAGAAGACGTAACACAGAGTGAAAGGTAACTCTTGTTGTCTTTGAGCAATGGCTTTGCTGAATGTGGTTGTGCCAGTCAGCAAACAGCTTACCCGAGTTGTTTTTAACGATCTTTTTTGCAGGTCTGTTAACTATATCTTGCAAAAGCACCAACTTCTGCTGTGTTCAGTACTCAGAAGGTTAACCCTCCGAAGAGTTGGAATGGCAGCACTGGCCCGCATGAGACTGTCCAGAAAGAAGAGCTTGATTCAGGAACTGAAGGAGCAGCATACCCTACAGAAGGGATCCTCCACATGTCAAGATGAGGACCAGTGGCAGTTACAGAAAGCAGTGGTAGGTAGAGTGTCTGTGTTTATTTTAGATGGAAATACCAATAAAAGAAGGCATACCAACATATGTAAAGGCTTCTACACTACTTGTTCCTGCTATTGAATCTGCTAGGGATCATATATGCTTGAAAAGGTCTTACTTGAGCATCATAAGAAATTAGTGCCTCCACCAGATCTTCTATAATATCATGATTTTTTATTCTTTCTTCTTTGTCCTGTGTCCATCTGCTCCGCCTCTGTTCCCATAACATCCTTCCAAATAACGTCTCCTGTTGGTCGATGATGAGAGGAAGTTTAAGGTATTTTTGGACTTGATATTCCCACAAGTCACTTCAAAATCTATGATTGTTTTTTTAGAGTTAATCCTTTAAATGTTGTTGGTTATTTACTTAAATGTGTTGGATATTTACTTAGAACAACTCAACATTTCAGATTTCAGCCTCAGATGACCCTCCTAAAGCCCAACCCACTACTTCTGCACATTAGTTGAACCCATCCAACATTTTACAGCTCTCTACTCCATGCTCTCACTCTGTAATTAGCTGAGACGTAATATTTTGCATCCCTCTAATACTAATTTGCATAATACAAACCCTAATTCTTCATTTGGAAGAGGAATAAGGAAGTTCTTCTGCTACCATTTCCATATTTGATACTTCTGTTGAAGTAGATCTTGTTAAGTGTGAAAATCTCAACATCTCATTAACCTTCAGAAGAAATAAAACAACATAAAATACAAATGCATTTGACTGCATTCCTCTTGATATGTGCTTTCCACTGCTCCCTGTCACTTAGCTCCTGCAGGGCTGTTAATTGATGCAATCACTGTGTTTCCTAACAAAAATTAAACATCCCCAGGTATTTCTCTTCCTTTGGCCTCTCTTCCTTACAGACTTTATCCAAGACCAGCTGAAACCCACCTCAGAAAGAACTGCCTAGAAATACACATAAAGGTACTTGCTGCCAAAGTGGGGCTTAGGTCTAGAATTTGTGAAAAATCAGAGAGGTTTAAAAAAAAAAATTTTTGGAACAACCTCCAAAACTAGAACCAACGTATAAAGAGTTCAGGAAAAAGTTAATTTACAGAGAATCAAACAGATATTTTAGCCATAAAAACTTAGCTATTGCTTGTGTCAATTTTAGACTGGCAGTCTATCTGTTGATTTCTTATAAAATACAAAACAACACTGAAGATTTCTGTCTTGGAGATGATAACATGACATGGGGTCTCTTAAAGAAAAACTCTTTAATGACATTCCAACTGTCTTAAAAAAAAAAACAACATCAAAAACATATGTCTGAGCTATAAATAAAAACATGTCAGAATAACCCAGCATGAACAGGGACACCATCATTTTCCACAGATGAACATAGGCAGAGCAGGTTTGTTTTCTACTTGTATTTATTTCCAAGAGGATATCAAATAGGTACTGCTGAATTTCCTAGAATAATTCAATGTTATTTAGCCTTGAGTATATTAACAGAAGAAGGGCAAGCAACTCAATAGAAGGCAATCTGTGGAAGACTAATATGCCTAAGGAGAACAGAACAGGTTGTGCTGGCGAGTCTAAACTATTGTGTGCTAGAGAGTTTAGAGGGAAAGTGAATTCAAAAAGAAGCTTAGAAAATGGTGGCAAGGACGGTCCAGAGATCTCAAGAGACTAAACCTTTTCAACGTAAAAAAGAAGTGGTTTCTGGAATACCACAGGTTTTTAAACTGGCACAAAAGATATGAATAGAGAACAGTTTTTCACTTGTTTCTAATAAAAGAAAAGAGCGCTCAGCACAAAAGGTATTAGATGGCAGGCTCAAAATGAAGAATTGTTTGGAGAAACTGTAGAACTTACAACCACAGGATGCTGTAGATGCCAAAAGAGCAAATGGTTTCCATGTGCTGTTAAATGCTTTCATGACCTCTCTGAATGGCCGTAAGTACCAATACACCAACTTCTCAGGTGGACCCCACAAACTGTACAAACATTCCAGGTGCATTACTGTTTCTTTAGCTTGTTCCTGTGCACTTTATCAAGGCATCTATAATTATATCATTATCCCTTACTGGACTCAGGATATTTGACCTAGATTGTCCATATTTTTCATAGGAATAAGACCAAATTTAACAGTACAGAATACAAAGATAGGAATATATGACCTGGAAGTGAATGATGGGACAGGATGCAATTGTTACTGTGAGTACCATGACAGAGGCAATAGTTTTGGTACAATGACAAATGTATTCCTGCTGGAAATCGGATTAGTCTGAGTATTAAAACAGTAACATTCTGGATGGGTGTGGGAATTTCTTTTAAAGTGGAGCTAAGTTTCTCAATATGCTGTTTTTCTGATTACCAGGAGTCCCACATTCTGGAAGAGGAGGAGAAGCTCGAGGAAGAAACACAGCAAACCCATTTGGAATTTCACCAGCAGCTAGTCATAGAAATTGAAGAAGCTCTTCAGTTTCTTCAGCAGCACATGGAGCAAGTGATTGGGCAGACACTGCTGCAGCACGCCAGACAGGAAGCTGGAAAAAAGAGTTCAGATGATGGACAGGACTTCAAGGTATGGAAATGTTCAATAGCAGCTTTCCAAACAAAAGGAGTGCTGCTTTGCTAAAATGGATGCAGCTTCATTTATGCGTTACCCTATGCACAAATGAAATAAAGATGCTTAGAAGTATCGGGAGACCACTACAACTTGTGTTAAAACTGAAGTTCCTTTGCTAAGTATTTGCAGACTAAAACACTTCTGTGTTTTAGTGCAGCATTTTCTAGTTGTTTTCAATAGCATCCAAAACACAGAAACATCCAGGTTGAAAAAGACCCTCAGGATCACCAAGTCCAACCTAGAACCCTGCTTTACAAGAGTCACCTTAAACCATTTCCCTAAGCACCACATCCAAATGACCCTTAAACACATCCATGATATGAGACTCAACCACCTCCCTGGGCAGCTCATTCTGGTGCCTGACCACTCTCTCCATGAAAAACTTTTGCCTAATGTCCAGTCTAAACCTACCCAGTCTCAGCTTTTATTCACCCAAACCCTGGAACAGTAAAAGAATTAAGAGAGTTCTTGATGATAGAGAATAACAAAAAAAAAAGGAAGCAATAAAGGCAGTTATCCTCTGATGAAGGTTTTATGGTTAATTAATAGTGTTTGTATATTAACAGCTTAATATTAATTCATAGGCAAATATTTAAACAAAAATAAAGCTTGCCTCATAGATTAGAGATTTGCCTCATGTGGCAAAGTAAACATTCGGATTTTCTGTATAATAGAAAGCTGTAGTAGAGCTACACAAATAATGGTTTACTTTGCTGATAGTTGTGTTGACAGGTAAAATGGGCTATAGAGAGTGACCATGTAGGGTCTTTCCTATGTGGAGATGAGGTGATTCAGGTGATCCTGCTCTGGCACAGGGGCTGGACTAGATGATCTTTTGAGGTCTCTTCCAACCCCTAATGTTCCATTGGCCAGTGTCTCAGTCTACCACTTTTTTAAAGCACAAAAATCAGATTTTTGTGTGCACATACAAAATTAGAGTGGCTCTTCAGTTTTAGATCAAACTACTTCAGGTTTTGACTTAGAAAATAAACTGTGACTTGTGCTGTGTAATACAGGAGAGACTGGTGGAAGCTGCTGTAGAAAGTGTGTATGGGACCAGCAGTAATATCAGCAGATTGGTGCAAAACTACTATCAGCAATTGGGAAAAATCACAGAAGCCTACGAAGGGAAAAAGCTTCAACAGTTGAAATCTTTACAAGGTATGTATAAGATTAACTATAGGATAATTCTGGTGTTTTAAGAGACAATTATCTTACCACTCTAAGGATTGCTGCTCAAGATAATGGATGCCTGGAACAGGGATTCATTTGTGCTGATATGAAACAAATTGTAAGGTTACCACAACTCAGAATTTGTGACTTTATGAGCAGAAAAATTTTACAAAAACATCATTTCAGTAGAAAGAGGCGAAAGGAACAGACTTAGGAAGAAGCAAGAGATTGAACTGGCATTGAAAGAACCGACCGAAGGCCTCCTAAATGTGTCATCCACAGTCCATCAAAGGTAAGAACAGGCAGCAGCATTGCTGCATTTTTAAATGTCACGTTTGCAGATCCCTATAAATGTCTAACTGAATGAATGCCTTGGTTTTACATTTTACATTTGTCTTTGATGGAAAAGAAATATCTGTTACCAAATTACATCTGCCCTTTGGCCTCAGAATTATTTTCTTTTTAGATTGACTTTTGATGCTCATTAATTACAGACTGAAGAACTATACATAGCCAGTTTGAAAAGAGAGAATTAAAAACAATGCCAAAACATTTGCCAGACTTTAAAAGGAGCTTAATGTAAATGTGGGATGGGAACCAATGTTGTCTAATTCATTATGTTCCATCTTTTATGCTTTGAACTTCAAAAGTGTTTGTTAGCTTGCCATTGAGTAAATATATACCACAATGAAGAGAAAAAGGTTGAAGCATAAATAGTGGGAAGATTCCAGTGAATGCCTTGGACAACCAAGATTACTTTCACTAAATTTAGAGTGGAATCCCTCAGATGTTAATTAAATAAATATTTAATTCATTACTGATTTTGTGAAATTTACAGTCCAGACAAAAACACTGCAATTCCAAAGGAATAAGATGTCTTAAAAAGCTGTATGACTTGGCAGGAACATGATACATTTTAAAGTGATTTAATGTCTTTACTCTTGGTTTATTATCCAGAGCAACACACCATCTGCAATTTTGACATTGTAAAGAGGTTAATTCTTTTTTTAGACATTCTGTTACTTCTAAATTGAAAGAAATTGCTGTTCACTGTCTGGTGTTCATCCCTGTTTGAATTAATATAGGAATGGATTCATGTAATAAAGGGCTTCATAGAAGATCTGTTAGTTATTCCCTATCAAGTTCACCATTTATTCTGACATATAAATTGACTTCTGTCTGTTTCCTCTTTTTTGTCCTTCCATAATCTATTCTGATGCCTTACGCCAAAATACAATCAAATTGGTTTCCATGCACGCAGAAATGTACTGAAGAATTGTCCCAGGTTGAGAGCTATAGGGTTAAAAAAAAAATCCTCTGGGGACTAGAAGATTGTTATCAATCCCATGATTCTGCTATCTCTTTATAAACTCACAGCGAGGCCAGCTCCTGCTCCTTTCCTCCTCCTCCTGCCCTGTGTCTGGCGGGAACCACTTTATCAGGAGAAACATGTGAGCAGTAGGCCTGTTTTGGGGCCTCCAGAGGCTTGTGTTTAGGCCTCTTGGATGGTGGAGGCCTTGAGGCAGGGGAGGATTGGAGCACTGGGGATTATAGTTTTAGATTTGGGTCGGGGGGAAATCCCAGGGGGCTTGCCATGGATGCAGTAATTGCTTTGTAATGTCTTCTCTGTGTCTCTCCCTCCAAATAGAATTCTGTAATTTTTTGCCTCCGATGTCATTTGAGAGCTTCATTTTCTGTCGTCTCCGTTTAAAAACCACTCCGCACTACCCCACCCCTGCAGCTCCCCCCATGCAGTGCCGCTGGGCACCGTGCTGTGGGTCAGCTCGAGCCGTGGCCGCTTCCAGGGCAGGGGACGTGTATCATCTTCACAGAATCATAGAATGGTTTAGGTTG